>RXON01002957.1:0-84105 GCA_009667805.1 Leptobrachium leishanense
GGAATGGATACTAAAAATGTATATATTTATTCCTAAATAAAATATAACAAAATAAAAACAAGGTAGTATATAAAATTGTCCCAATGTTACAAAATATTCAAAGCTGAAATCCAATACGCATTCCACCAGAATCTGCTGGTTTCTTCAGTTGCAAATGAAAGAGGTACACAGTTCCCACTTAAATTCTTAGGTTATTCTTATTCAGAGGCATGTTCAGTTCCCCAGCCGCTGCAAGTGCTAATTTAGCAACTTGGTACTGAACGCTGTGCTTTAGCTCAGCACTGTTAACTTAGCACTTGCAGCTAAGTAAAGATGTGCTGCAGGGTAGCTGAATGTGACGTGGGAAAGATGGCTGCCTCCACGGAGCAAATAATCCAATAAGGAAATGTTCAGCTTGAGGTTTTGGCGGAGCAAAACACCAACAGGGTTATTCAGAGAGCGTGAAAAGCAGGAGAATGACTGGAGAATGAAAAATTCTAGGTCAAAATAGCCGATTTGGAAAGTGAGATCAAAGTGAGAATTTTTCTGGTTTGGCTATTTTGACCTAGAATTTTTCATTCTCCAGTCATTCTCCTGCTTTTCACGCTCTCTGAATAACCCTGCAAATATTTATTGGAACATGCAAAACATTAACACTAAAGTGGTAATAAAATGGACAACAGTGGATACTGCAGAAACCGCACCTTTCATTAAGCAATCCTCTGCCCTTTTGCTTCAATATTCACAGACAAAGCGTTCAGTGAGACTGCTGCAGCAAACTGAACTGCTGCAATGAAGCGATTCAGCAGCTGCTGAGGAACAGAACAGGCTTCAGACCTCATGGTTCTCTTGGCGTCCATAGCTGCTCTTTGCCCATTCGCGCGTTTCCAGACTTCTGCATCCTATTGCGCAAGCCTCAGCCCTCTGGGTGTCTCTATCGCGCTTGCACCACTTTTCTTTGTTCATACGCATGCGCCTTGCAGGCTTACGAATCACACCTGTGTTTGCATCTGCCAGAACTTCTTCTATGTTATGTCTCTCACTCCTCACTGGTTTGCATTCCACATCTGATATATCCCTCAGTACATCTTTCACTACACATTAATGTGCTGTAAAAAGCATCATGAGCAGAAAACAGCCATATCTTAATTTTTATTTATTTCATGATATCATCAGCAAAGCCAATTTTTTTGCCATGAACTCTTAGTCTGGATTTTGCTTCTTAGTAAACAATCATTGAAAATTCCACAACCTTTTATAGTTATATAATTTGTGCTTGCTTAATCCCCAACAAAATATTATTGGGATTCAGTGACATATTCCAAGTCCAAAAAACACTAGAATTTAATGAATTAGAAGGGTAATGGATGTCAAATAAAATGAATGCCTTTCACGCTTTTAAAGGAAGTTATATAAAACCTGAAATTTATTCCATACTACTAATATATGCAGTTGAACAAAACACTGTGTATGCCTATTCTGGTATATCCATGCAAGTAAAATTTGCCTTTACACAAGGACACTTTTTCACATAGTTACCATGGTAGCCAATGTGCTGTGGGCATCTCCAATCAATATTGTGATAAAGAAACTCTCTGTATCAATATCTTGCAAATCTGTGTGAGTAAAAGTCTGCTAGAGAATGCAGTGGTATTAGACAGAATAGGAGAGATAATGTTGGATTTACAAAGAGGTTTAATCAAAAAGCACCAAATTGGCCCCGAAATTGCACCAAACAGTGAATTTCCTCATACAGTGGAAATTTCGTGGCCAAAACCTGCCAATTGGCCAAATATTGGCGATTTGCCTGTGAAATACGGTGACCTTCAGCAGCGGTGAAATCCCCATAGAGAAGCAATGGTTAATCTGTTCAGTGAACACCAAACAGCAAAGAAATGTCAGTGAAATACCCTGATTTTCAGTGGTTTCATTCGACAGGTTTAAACAGGTGAATCCCATAGGCTTCAACTGTTTATTTTCATTTGCTGCAAAAAGTCTCTTTTTTATTAATTTTTTTCACATGTTTTGAGATATTTTTGCAAAAAAAATTTCAGAATTTGTTTTTCTTTAACAGGTGTTTTTATTATTATTCATAGGATCCTACATATTAATTCCAGGCATTTTTGCAAATACTTTTTAAAAGTTGCAGGGAAGGGTTTTACCCCATTCAGCGGCTTGTTGGCTTTTTCCAGCGGTGGTTGATCGTCTGGTCGGCGGGTCATCAGCTTTTCGGATCGATTCATCATTTTTTCAGCAGTTTTTAGTTTCATTCAGCGGTTTTGCAACAGTTTTCCTATTCGATCCGGCGGTTTTGCGTCATTTTTTCAGGTGCGATTGCTGAATTCACCGCAGGGTCAGAAAATCGAAATCACTGAAGTGTGGCGAAGGGGACAGCACCGACATATTGGTGACATTTTGGTGCTTTCTGAATAACACTGTAAGAGTCGCATTTTAAAAAAATGCGCAATTATGATATATCATAGCTATATCACCACATGACTAAAAATCACAAAATTCAATAAAATGTAAGCCTGTCTAATAGAGACGAGATATTGAGGCAAGGTAGTATATCTGGGTAATGAGCCTTTTCATGGCAATGTGATGTTCAACTACATTTTGTTTTGGAATATGTGAGGACATTGTGAATATATGGGTTAATATGAGTAGAGGTAATGTCACTGCTCTGCATGGAGAGAGCCTGTGGAATCATGGGTTCGATCCCAGCAAGAGCACCTCTCCAGTAAGTGTCCTTGGGCAAGACACCTAACGGTACATACTCGCCACCCAGGACATACTTGAAAGTGAGAGAAATCTCAATGTATCCTTCCTGGTAAAATCCTTTCTCAATTTTTTTTTTAAAAAAAAATATATAATTAGGAAATTAGAAGCAGTGCAATATGTGGAAGCAACATATTTCAGATGATATGGCTTTCCACTATTTTGGCATCAGAAAAATTCTGAACATTGGAATGCGTCAAGTATATATTCAGGTGTTTCTAATATTCAGATGTGTGCTGCACTGCAATGTACAATTATGTGCTTTGAAAAAAAACTTCACACTCAGCAAATAAAATAATATATAATGAGAGCACTATTCATGTAACGTACAAGCACACTTAGCAGAAAACTATCAAAAATGTATTGGGGTTACTATTTCTGCTTGTTTTACAATTATGGTTAGGGTTACTTTTAGGGTTTTGGTTACTGCTTCTGCTTGTTTTAGGATTTTTACTTTTAGGCTAAAGTCAGAGGAACACAGTCTGAGCGCACTCTGTATGCGTGCATAACGGACAGACGTACTGACGGAAGATACTGTAGACACGACATGGTCCGTGTTTTTTTGACGGACGTAGGGGAAAAAAAGGGAACTATGGGAAATAAAATTAATATGAAAAATGATAAAAATTTGAAAAGGATATGAAAAGCCATTTTATGCGTCAAGGTGCTGGATGTCGCAAATGCGCTGCGTCTGACATCTCATCACTCACACAGAACGCTACGCGGACGTGGCGCACTCTGCACGTCCGTCTAGCGGTTTTACGTTCTTGTCTAACTTGCGTCCGTTTGCCACGTGCGTTGTGCGTGCGCAGTTCGGTGCGCACGTTCTTTGTGTGTGGGTCTCTATTGATCATGATTCTATGATACGACGGACATTAAACTGTGAGGTGACACGGACGTGATCACTGCGTTCGTCTGACATTAGCCTTAGAGTTAACGTTACTATTTCTGCTTGTTTAATAATTAGGATTACTTTTTTGAGGTAGAGTTACTGTTTTATCAGTAGGATTATTTTTTTTAAGATCAGGGTTTCTGTTTCTATTTCTGTCTGTTTTATGATTAGGATTACGTTTAAGTTTATTATAATTTCTGCTGTTTTGCAATTAGGGTTAAAGTGAAAACAATTGCACAGCAATTGTGAATATCAATTTGGTCCAAACTGAATTGCACAAGTTTAACTATAACAATTATTAAATAGTTTAACAAGTAATGAATAGATGTAGCTAATAATAAAAGTAGTTAGTTTGTCAATTGTTGTTCAATGTATTGTAACCCTGTCTATATTGTGCCCATTGTACAGCGCTGCGGAATATGCTGGCGCTATATAAATAAAGAATAATAATAGTTATCTGTTCAAAATACTTCATTAAACCTAGTTTGTATTAATTTTAACAGACATTGTATAACTTTATTAACACCAACATTACCAGAGCAAAAAAATCAAATAACTAAAACTCCGGGCTCGTTGTTTTACACTGATATATACAGTTGTGTTCAAAATTATTCAACCCCCACTGAAATTGAGTGTTTTGGCCAGTTTGACATTGATTTTGATCATTCAGTCATCTTGCTTACAATTAAATCAAAGAGGCACGTGTAGGTCAGACAAATATAACATAACATGTATAATGAAATAACCACAAATGTCTTTTCTGTGCTCACATCATTATCAGTTTTATTCAACCCCCAAGTGACATTCAATCTTAGTACTTAGTACAACATCCTTTTACAGTTATAACAGCTTTTAAACGTGAAGCATAGCTTGACACAAGTGTCTTGCAGCGATCTACGGGTATCTTCGCCCATTCGTCATGGGCAAAAGCCTCCAGTTCAGTCACATTCTTAGGCTTGCGCACTGCAACTGCTTTCTTTAAGTCCCACCAGAGGTTCTCAATCGGATTTAAGTCAGGTGACTGCAATGGCCACTCCAAAATGTTCCAGCCTTTAATCTGCAACCATGCTCTAGTGGACTTGGAGGTATGCTTGGGATCATTGTCCTGTTGAAAGGTCCAACGTCTCCCAAGCCTCAGGTTTGTGACGGACTGCATCACATTGTCATCCAATATCTCCTGGTACTGAAGAGAATTCTTGGTACCTTGCACACGCTGAAGCTTCCCTGTACCTGCAGAAGCAAAACAGCCCCAAAGCATGATTGACCCTCCGCCATGCTTCACAGTAGGCAAGGTGTTCTTTTCTTCATAGGCCTTGTTCTTCCTCCTCCAAACATAGCGTTGATCCATGGGCCCAAACAGTTCTAATTTTGTTTCATCAGTCCACAGAACACTATCCCAAAACTTCTGTGGTTTGTCCACATGACTTTTGGCATACTGCAGTCGACTCTTCTTATTCTTTGGAGACAGCAAGGGGGTGCGCCTGGGAGTTCTGGTATGGAGGCCTTCATTACACAGTGTGCGCCGTATTGTCTGAGCTGAAACTTCAGTACCCACATCTGACAAATCTTTTCTCAGTTCCTCAGCAGTCACACGGGGACTTTTCTCCACTCTACGCTTCTGGTAGCGCACAGCAGTCGAAGTCAGCATCTTCTTTCTGCCACGACCAGGTAGCGTTTCAACAGTGCCCTTTGCCTTGAATTTGCGAAGGATGCTTCCTATGGTCTCTCTTGGTATGTTTAACATCTTTGCAATCTTCTTATAGCCATTGCCCTTCCTGTGAAGAGTAATCACCTCTTCTCTTGTCTTCCTGGACCATTCTCTTGACTTCACCATGTTTGTAACCACACCAGTAAATGTCTAGAAGGAGCTGAGTATCACAGTCATTTTAAAGCTGCCTAATTGGTGCTTATTATGCTTTATTGCTGCTCCGTGACATCCACAGGTGTTTTCAATACCTGATTGAAAACACTTGAATGAACCTCTGTTCTTCAGAGTGGTAGTCTTTAAGGGGTTGAATAATTGTGTCAATGAAGAATTCACAAAAGAAACATTTACTACTGTATTACAAAACCAATTGATGTCATTTTAGTTGCATATGGTTCTTTAAAAAGTCCTTGTAGGATTTCATTCTGAATACAATTACAAATGTACACTAAATTCCCTAAAACCCTTTACAGCTTTGGGGGTTGAATAATTTTGAACACAACTGTATATCTACTCAAAATATTTCGGGCTCTATTACACTCTTTGCACACAATTTTGCGTGTTCACAAAAACGCTTTAACGCGAGGGGCAAAATCCTTTGCGCTGAACGTCGTATTACGACATTCGTGGACAAAATGCGCGTTAACGTCTAGCGCGAGTGACCCTGCGCGAACCCTGCGTGAGCGCAAGTTTGTGCGCGCATACCATACTTAACATTGTGAGCGCAAATGCGTTTGTGCGCTGGTGCGCATGGTATTACAATCTATAGGCAAAATTTAAGGGACAACGTTTGCGCGCATAATTTTAAGGTCTTTGAAAAGCTGGTGTTAAAGGCAAATCTGATTGACCTGGACGAAACCAAATACACCAGTCCAAAAAAAAAAAAAATACAGGACAGTATAGTTACACATTCTACACATACCCAAACAATACAATTGAGAAGTTGTGTGTGGTTTTTTTTATGCAGCATATATGCGCAGATTGACTTTGACAGGCACAAAAACTTAACGGGAGACAATTAAGGTTCTTAATTCTGATTGGCTGAATCACGTGAAAAAAACAGTCCGCACACCGATTTCTGCACGCAACGTTAATGCGCGCGCGTTTTTGCGCATCTTTTCTACACGCAATATTTTTTGACGGATGAAAAAATGCGCACGGATTGTAATACCAGCGTTAATTTTCAACGCTGTGCGCAAAATTTAACGCGCGTTTTTGCGCTGAGAATGTAATAGTGCCCTTCAGGTTTCTAAGTTCAATTACTTCTAGTTATTAACATTTCCCTTATTTAATTTATTGCAGGGAGCTGGAACAGAAGAAAACTGTCTCATTGATATTTTAGCATCAAGAACAACTTCTGATATTTGTCAGTTGAAGGAAGCCTACACGATGCGTAACTATTTAAATCGTTACATTATTTACACCTGTACAGTGTCAGGTCTCTAGATTGCACAACGTTTACCAAAGAATACATATAATATGTTTTTCCTGAATCTTCAAGTAATTTATTCTTACATTTCTCGTGTCAATGAATGCAAACCGAAATGTGACAACTGTAACTGCTCTTTATTATTACACTGAGCAGATGAATTAATCAGCCCATTAAGCAAAAGATTCAATACTCTTGTGTTTTGAATGGATGTTAAGATGTTCGTTTATGGAGAAAGTGGTTCGTTTATGGAGTAAGTGCTGCATTTAAAAATACAGAAATCATCAAGCAGTTGTATTCTTTCAGAATATGGCAACAGCCTGGATCAAGACATCTATTCTGAGACCTCAGGTCACTTCAGAGACGGTTTAATAAACCTGGTTCAGGTACAGAAGTAATTTTCCTTTAATGATTACACAAAACAAAATCTACAAACATAATGAGAATTTTTTTTCTATAACGTAATGAGTTGATTCTCTGATTTTCTGGGTCGTCTGCAACTGCTCAATGTTGTCGGTGGTAACTTTTAAACACAACAGATTAACATAGGAAGCTTCAGCAAAGAGCATGGCCACATCAATGGAAAATAGTAAAGTGTTATTAGAGAATGTGGGGGCCTGTGAAAAAGAAAAAAGGCTACAAAGGGGGGCACCAACCAGAATAACGTTTATAGTCCTTAAAGTCTGCAAATGCATTGAGGGGCATAGGTTGTCTAGGAATGTACAGAGCTGTGCATTCTTGCCCTAAATCCCAAAATACTAAACCAGCCGAGTCACAGCCTTCTGGTGGGGGTGTCAGGCTACCTGCATCCCCTCCTACTGTGATGCTGACTTCTGCATAATTCAGCAACTGATGGCAATTCTGACGCAGCATGCTGCTAGAAGTCAAAAATTTATGTCAATTCCCACTTGCATCAACAAAATGCTGCCAGATCCTAGGCTCATTCTCATATGGGCCATAATGATGACATCATTGTCTAAGGGTATATAAACCAAAAGAATCTCCTATACCTTGCACTCTCATGCTTTTTTTTTACTCAATTGCATTTATATGACATCTATTTGTGTACCAACCTGGCTTTTTTCATGACTATTCTTAATCTCTCCATTCCTGATCCTTGGCCTGTGGTACTCATGTTATGACGTCTGTATGTATGGGGTGTAAAGCACTATAGGGGAGAGCTCCTATGTTTAGAAAGCTGAATCAAACTTCAAGGACAACCAGCAGGTGTTACTGGGCCATACTCAGCCACCCATGGCAATTTAATATACATTTATCAGGAATATAATTTATATTTGCAGATCATGTTTTACATTGAGCCAACGCATAGAATCATTCCTGGACTGTCCTCAGTCTTAGATTTAGAGATGTTTCATATTTTAATATGTGCTTAATATTGATACAATTTAAGATTAGATCTATCAGGTGAAATTACAAACCATAAACACAATTTGATCAACCAGATCAAGCAAGTAATACAAATTAAATTACTATCAGGGTTATTCAAAGAGAATCGAAAAGTCAACGCACGTTCAGTGACTTTTCGTTCTCTTCAATTCAGTGCGACTCGGCGATCCCATTTCGGCGACCCTGCGGTGTATTCAGCAAGCACCACAGGGCTGTCGTTGTGCAGGGAAAAAGCCGTTGCAAACCCGACGAAAACTCACTGCAAAAAACGGCGAACGCACACCGAACACGCAAAAACATCTGGCTTAACCCCGCCGAACAAGCCGGAGAAACCCGAGCAGCCGCCGATCACAGCGGAGAGCAGCCACCAGAAAAAGCCGACACCGCAGACGAATGGAGTGAAAAAAAAAAGTAGGCTTGAATGTTTGAAAAGTGAAACGCTGTTTGCAAAGAAACTACAGAACGAAAATGTCTGAAATTTACATATGAGGTCCAGGGAATGATAATAAAAAGGGCAGTTACAGAAAAAAGAAAAAACGATTTAAAAAAAAAAAACGGAAAAAAATTCACAAAAAATCCCAAAAAATGCCTAAAAGATCCTAAAAAATCTAAAAATAAAGAAAATTTTTACTGCAGAATATTATAATAAATAGTTTATTAGATATTGAATAAAAACGGGAATATTTTTAACATTGAAGCCTATGGGATTCGCCTGAATAAACCTGTCGCATTAAACCACTGAACAGCAGGGCAATTCGGCAAATTTTCACTGCTGTTTTGTGTTCTCTGAATAGCCAAAGCATTGCTTCTCTATGGGGATTTCACTGCCCTCGAACAGGCACCGTATGTGCAGGCAATTCGCCAAAATTTGGCGAACTGCCTGCTCTCTGGATAGCCGAATGGCCAGGAAAGGTAACTGTACGCTGAATTTCAGCGTTTGGTTACCTTTCGCCAGCAATTCAGAGCTCTTTGAATAACCCTGTATATTTATGTAGTTCATGTTTTACAAGAAGACGTATAAAACAGCTTGCTTAAACAGAGAATTCCATGTTTTTGTTTTTCTTACTGTAAAGAACCCTTTACTTTGTTGTTGAAAAACAGGTCAACAGAGAACACAATATTCTGATCTAATATGTATTTTAATAATATAATCATTTCCTTTCCTTGACATCTTTTTCAAGTCTAAACGAGTGTCATTTTTAGCCTGTATGCGCATTACTGTTTTGTATTTTTAGGTGCTGAGAGAGGAAGGATACACGGACCCTGGGATTGCGATGCAAGATGCTATGGTAAACCTCAATATTAAATGTTTTTTATTTTATGTTTCCATTTCAAAGAATTCAACAAATTCAAAGTAAACCATTGACACCCTTATGTGGATTTTGAAATGAATCTTTAGTAATTTAGTACAATGTCTTTAAACATCATGTTACATTTATGATGAAATTGTCTTCCATTGAACATGAATTAATATTAGAGTTAAGATATTTACTTTTAATTAAGGTCTCTTCTATCCTCTCCTGGAAGATTTACACACATTTATACTTTTATATATTTACTTAGATTTTTACTTACATTCTTAATTGTAAGGGTATAATTTAATTATTTAAAGGGACACTTCAGGTACCATATCAACTAAGATTGTAAGCTCTTGAGCAGGGTCCTCCCTCCTACTGTTCTGCGTGTGTGGCATGTATGTATATTTGTTATTCTGTCTATCCCATTATACAGCGCTAAGGAATTTGTTGGCGCTTTATATATACTTGTAACTTCAGATCAAAGAAGTACTTACTATACCAGGACCATGTCTCTTATTGCTCATGTTCTACATCTTGTAATTGACATCAAATAACACTTCCCATGTCTCTGGTCAAAATATTCAAGGCACTATCACCTCCTTAACGCTAGCGACAGCACTCACGTAAATGAGCATTAGCGCTAGGTTAATTGAGGTGATAGCGTGCCGCACAGATCACCTCCTGATCATCACCGGGTTAAAAAATCCATTAGAGAATCAGTATTTGTGCTTTTTAGCGCCAGCTTACAGTACTTTGTGCTCCCTATGCTTAAAATGGGGAGCGCAAGAGAGTAATTAGCGTTAGGATCACAAAGTCCCCCCCAAAAAATCAAATACTAACCTCCCATCCTGCGGTGAGAAAAAAGTCCCCAGTCTCCCTCTGCGATCACTACGCTACCTCCAAGTTGTCCTATGGAGTCCATATAGGGGATGCTCGGGTCAGTGCGTTAGTGCTGCCCCGACTTGGCATCCAGGATCACTAGCAGCTGCTGGACTCAGCGCCTGACCGTAATCTACAAGTTAAACAGGGATGCTAAGGGGAGATTAGTGAACGCTAATTTTTCCCCATAGAGTCCCCGTTTTAGCTGTAAGAAGATGATAGTGCCCTCAGTGTCTTAGATTAGCACGCACAATGTGGACTAACATGGGAGTGAAATGCATGGCTTTCTTCAAATGGAGCAAGCCCTTCCAAGTCCAAAGTAGTTTGTTGAGAAAGAAATGGTGCCAATGTATTTTTAGTTAAACTTTTCTTTAACTAGCTGCTTCAAATAAGTGCACTTGTTCCATATTTTACGTTACTTTACTTTTTGATGTTTGAAACATTTATTTTAAAAAACCATGTGTAAAATGAATGCAACTAGTTGTCAAAATGTGTATATTCCAGGCTTTATGGGAAGCATGCCAAAGAAGAACTGGAGAACACAAAAATATGTTGCAAATGATCCTTTGTAATAAAAGCCATCAGCAGTTGTTTATGGGTAACAGATTCATCTTTGTATTTATCACATGTAGTTGTCTAAGTACTGTATAGCATAACGTTATATATGAAAATATAATATATGTATGTACTGACATGTAGGTTGTCTGTGTAATCAGATTCAAAAATGTGAGAAAGTCAAGATGTTATTTGCATGACCCCTCACAATACTATGTAGCTACAGGAAATGTAGCAAAAGGGCTCTGCGGCTAAACTAATCTCTGATTTGCTTAGGTGTGTAAATGTTTTTCACTGGCAAGTTTGCTTATAGAAGAATTTTAATCTCACATTTTGTCTGCCTTTATTTTTAATAGTTATATATAATTATAGTTTTAATTGGGCAGAGCCAACAATTATTGCAAACACCTTTGACAAAAAAAGGAAACTCATAATTAATTTGTAATAATGAAGTAGCTTCAAAATATAATATCTGATACAGACATTATTTGGATACATACCATATATACTTAACATCTTATTCATAAATGCTAAGGAATAAGGTCCCTACTGTTTAAAACTAGCAACTGAGAAAGATTGGAAAATTAGCTTACACATACTTTGTCTAAAAGCTGTAATAGTTCATTGCAGGTCATTGCTAATATATGTATATGTTACGGTTAAAGCCTGAAGTGCGGTTAATCCTACGATTACGCAGGCGCCATTAGCAAAAATCCGAAGTGAAATTAAATTTCGGACTTTACCCGGGTAATCTCCAAAGTATCCAGAGGCCTCTGGGTACTCCGCTTTTCTGCTTTGTTTTAACCGGGTAATTCGCACATTACCCTATTATTGCTTCGATAAAGTGTGATGTGCAACGAAACATCGGACTTTATCCGAGTAATCTGCAAAATATCCAAACGCCTCTGGGTACTCGGCTTTTCTTGGGTTTTCAGCAGGTTACAGTTGACTGAATTCCGAGGATTACCCGGATAAAGCTGCAAACTGTTATCTGACCGATAACAAAATTGTGTTTTTTGTTATTTTTAATGAGTTTGTATCCACAGTCAAAAACCACACTAAATAAAAGGCATGTAACTCTGTGCATTAATTGTCTGAAAATTAATTTATGAAGATAAAGATATTATATAAAGAGTAACCTGATGGTTATTAGGTTTTATAAATGATATATAAGCACATATGACACATAATAAAGATCATGTAACTCTTTCACATTCATATAAGAAACATATCCTGTTACTCTGTATAATCATTATATCCTCAATACATTTTAATGTTTGTCTTTTGCCATTTTCATTGATAATATCCATAGAAAATAGCAAAATTCACTTTTACCCAAGCGGGGTTGGATGCTCTGCAGATTACCCAGGGGAAGCTGTGGATAGTCCTCAGATTACCCGGGTGAAGTTTCAGAGTTGCACATTATTCGGGTAAAGTGCGGATTTTTCAGCTCTTCCAGACTGTTACCCAAGGGCAGTTGGTTAGTCCTAAAATTACCCGGGTATAGTCCGAAATTAAAATTTTTTGCATCTTTACCCAGCGGTTTTGGGTAATGTCAGTATTACCTGGGTAATCCTAGGATTAACCGCACTTCGGGCTTTACCCGTAATATATATATATATATATATATATATCATTTATCCCTATATAGGGCTCTATTACATTCTTCACGCAAAAATGCACGGTAAACACGTGAATTTTTGCGCAAAGCGTTAAACGTTAACACGCGTAAATTAACGCTGGTATTACAATCCTCGCGCATTATTCTATCCGTCAAAAAATAACGTGCGTAAAAAAGACATGCAAAAACACGTTTGCGGACTGTTTTTCACACGATTCAGCCAATCAGAATTAAAACCCTTGTGTCTCACGTTAAGTTTTTGCACCTGTCAAAGTCAATCTGCGCATATATGCTGCATCAAAAAAAAAACACGCACAACTTCTCAAATTTATAGTTTGGGTATGTGTAGAATGCGTAACTATACTTTGCTGTATTATTTTTTTTGGGCTGGTGTATTTGGTTTCGGCCAGGACGTTCAGATTTGCCATTAACACCAGCTTTTCAAAGACGTTAAAATTATGCGCGCAAACACTGTGCGTTAAAAACGGCGAATAGATTGTAATACCATCCGCGTACCATCGCACAAACGCATTTGCACTCACAATGTTAAGTATAGGACGCTCAACGTACTTTACGCTCGCGCAGCATTCGCGCAGCTTTCGCGCAGCTTTCGCGCAGGTTCACCCACGGTAGACGTTAATGCGGATTTTTTCCATAGACATTGTAATATGACGTTCAGCGCAAAGGGTTTTGCCCCTTGTGTTAATGCGTTTTTGCGCACGCATTAACGTTTGCGCGAAGAATGTAACAGAGCCCATAATCTTTTGGAGTAAAAAGCAAAAAATGAGGTTACAATTCAGATATTTAGTTATCTACATGTGAAAACAAAAATGATCAGATAGAAAGTAATTATAGTTGATAGTTATATTTAGTCACTTCATCCTTTCATAGCAAAGAAACTGAAACACTCCTGTCCACAATTTAGGTCACTGCTCCAGATAATCTTAACCCCTTCAATACAGAGATCAAGATATCTTGGGCTTCAAAGGCACCATCCGGTGCCCCGATGTCAAGATATCTCCGAATGCTGATCTGCAGCCCAAAAGCTAATGAAATTTGTTTGCTGCAGAAGGTGCCCCCAAAATCTTAGCCAAAAGAACTAAAACTGTTAAATCGGCTGATGAATACCCTGAAATATCAGCCTTTCAGCAACCGATGCAGGGGAAGAAAAAAATTGACTTGCAGCTCATACGGCTGTAACTCAGTTTGACAGCAGTTGGTGCCATCTACTGGCCAAATCGGTTATTTACAGTAAGAACTATTACTTACTATAAATAATTTAAAAATATTTTACAAAAAACGTCTGGTTTCTGACAATGTTTTGTAGGAAAATCAATTAGTAGTGAAGGGGTTAAATAATGAAGACCATAGTTTTTCAAGTTGTATGGCGTGTTGTTTAAGGCTAGGGTCAGACGAAAGCATTTTTCCCCACGAACGTGAAAAAGTGCGTCCGAACGCATTGACGTATTTTTTCACGGAATGCGCAAAAACGGGCAGACGACGCACATTTTCGGGCGTGATTTTGTACGGATCGTCAATAAAACTCTTCTTGCGTCTGGACGTTATGTAGGCTGGACATTAGCAGTGTCTGACATCTCCTAATCACGCAAACACGCCGCTATGCCGCAGCTGCGCACTCAGTACGTCAGTACTAGCGGTTCAGCGTTCTCAAAAAAATGCGTTCAAATTCCACTTGCGTTGCACGGCCGGACTTTTGTGCGGCCGTACATCGTATATTGGCCGTCATTGCCCGTCATCTGCTAGTGCGGCCGTAATTATGTGCGCCAGAACGCACGTTAAAAGTGCGCTGGTCTGACCCCAGCCTAAACGTTTGTGGTCTGTGCTTGCAAATTTGCTCTATATACAAGATACTAAGAAAAGGTTGGCAGGTAAACATTAAAACAATAATGGACAGACTGCTTTTAGTTTTAGGTTATCCTCTAAGGCTAAGTAATAAGTATTGTTAAAGCAACTTTTTTCTTTTGCCTAGATTTTGAACAATTTCAAAATGTTTCTGGACAAGACATTGCAGATGCAATTTCTGAATGCTTTGATGGATACTTTCAACAGCTTCTCTTGGCAATAGGTATGCGTAATGTTATTTCATACTTCCCTCCCTCTTTATGCCAAGGGTCACAGTGAAAGTAATTTAATAACAATTATCTTTGCCTCCCAGGTTCAGCATTTATGGGCCATATTATTATCATCACTCTAAAACAGGGACGCTAAGGAGAAAAACCTGCGCCTGCAAATTCTTGCAAAAGAACAATGTGAGCCAACTTCCACCTCATTCTGTGTAGAAGAGGAAGGAACGATCCACTGCCTTTGTTCTCCACAGGTTAAAGGACACAGAGAACAGATAGTTCTCTGGTGTCATTTTGCCCAACCCGCTCGATCCTATGATCTTACACATGTCACCATGGAGTCTATGTTATTATTCTACTTTATTTATAAAGCACCATGGGAACGTTTAATTTAGATATGGACTAAGGACATCAGAGGAGGATACCAGAAGCATGGCTGCCTATATCCTTGGGCTGTTACCAAACATTTTGACCCCATCTAAAAAATAGGCTTGCTCCCACTCTTTGTATCACTGTACAGAGCACTGGTGAGACCTCACTTGGAGTACTGTGTGCAGTACTGGAGACCGTATCTCCAGAAGGATATAGACATCTTAGAGAGAGTTCAGAGAAGGGCTACTAAAATGGTGTACGGCTTGAAGGAGAAAAGTTACCAGGAAAGGCTTAATGATCTTAACATGTACAGCTTGGAAAAAAGACGAGACAGAGGAGATATGATAGAAACATTTAAATACGTAAAGGGAATCCACAAGGTAGAGGAAGGGAGTATATTTAAACGGAAACAAAGTAGCAAAACAAGAGGACATAGTCTTAGATTAGAGGGGCAAAGGTTTAAAAGTAACATCAGGAAGCATTATTTTACTGAGACGGTGGTGGATACATGGAACAGCCTTCCAGTTGAAGTGGTAGAGGCCAAAACAGTGATTGAATTTAAGCAAGCATGGGATAGGCATAAGGCTATCCTAAACAAAAGATAAATCCAGGTAAAGTATCCATGTAATTGGGCAGACTAGATGGGCCGAAAGGTTCTTATCTGCCGACATTTTTCTATGTTTCTATGTTTCTATCAGCAACGCTCTATTATCGGCTCAGCCAGAATATACCTGTACGGTCAGAAAGTAATCTGAAAGGGGGGGAGTAATAAAAAATGTACTCTTTGAATAATAACAGTTGTAAGGAATATAGTCAAGTCAATAAAGCATTTACAAGTGTAATGATGTATTACTTAGTTAAGTAATTGCTGGAATTATAGTACTGTAGTATATTTTCCAGAGTTCCACAGGTTAGTCAGTGCCAGAGGATGATTTCTTTGGAAATCACAATACAGGTTTGTGAGCATTTTATTGCCTATATTTTATGAGATCACATCTGTTTAACCAGTTGCATGTGATGCCGATCGACTTCTCCCAGATATCTTTGTGGACGTTTCTCTGTCAACCCTGCCTGTGGGACCTCCCTCTGCGATGATGTCAGAAACAGGACTCCCCTTTGCCTGGCAGGAGATTGCCTATACAAGAGTTACTAGGGTTTTTGGGCCCCTGGATCTCCCGAACCATAACAGAGTCTGGCCTTTCCAATGCTACCAAATATGACCAGGTTTAATTAAAAAGTTAAATAATACAAATATATATATATTTTTCTTTTTCTAATGCAGCACGTCTCTTTTCAATTATAAAGTGGACAATGATGCTGCACTACCTCACATTCTCATTTGCCACACTACCTACAAGTGTGAAGGTGATGGCACAATGCATTATTTCATCGAAAACCTAAACTTCCGCACTGCAGCGAGGAGCACCAGGGATCTTTTGGAACCATGCATCTCTGATTTTTGCACCATACAGGGTCAGTTGAGGTGTCACTGGAAAGTTCAGAGCCTTACCTTTCCAATAATATCAAATATGACCTTGTAATGTGCAAAAATAAAAGAAAATGAAAAAGAAAATTAAATTCAAAATATATATTTTTTCCTCATGTTTCTCTGGGCTATGGTGCTGGCATTATGTGCATTTTACTTATAAAGCAAACAATGCCACTGCACTAAATCACCTTCTCATTTCCAGCGATGGGAGTAAATGTGAAAGTGACAGCACAATACATTACTATGCAAACACAAGCTTCCCCTCCACCTCCAGAAGAGCAGGGATATTTGTATCCCCTGTATCTCCATTCTTTATCCCCCACAAGGTCAAGCTAGGTGTCATTGGACAAGTCAAAGTCTGGCCTTTCTAATGATATCAAATATGGCGATGTCAAATGTAAACAAAAAAAATAATAATCATTATTTGGCGAGATTGGTAATGAGGATTAGGTCAACTAGGGTTAATTGGTGTGGAGTTTTGTTTGTTTACATAAGAAAAAATTGCTAAAGGTAGGAAAATCAATTGAGTAAAGTTAAAACATTAGTCTATGAATTCATACTTAACGTATAACTTGTTTGTTATTTTAGTAGCAAGGACAGCCCTTCCCATGACATGTTAATCTGTATATTTGTGTATTGTTTTTAATAACTTGCATTTATTACTTTGCATTTATGTAAGGACTGTAACATTTCAATGTTCTTGAAACCCGAACATACTTGAAAATGGGAGAAATCTCAATGTATCCTTCCTGGTAAAATCCTTTGCAAATAAATAAATAAATAAATAACTTCATAAAATCATTTTCTTCCTTTTCCACAGTTTCCTGTGTGCGAGACAAGCCATCTTATTTTGCTTACAGACTTCATAGCGCAATTCATGTAAGTATATTTTTCAGCCCTTAGGTTTCAAGTTTCAAATTTTAAGACCTGAAAGCATTTTGCAGCTAGAGTTACTACATGCAATATTATATCCAAATGGAAAATAATTATTTGTAATAAATTATTTTAATAAAATTGCTGAATTATACAATTTTGATAAGGTGGAAAAATAGACATGTTCTTTTTTTTATTGGTCTTTGCTGCCATCTGCTGTTAAATTATTTCTCTTCCAATGTTACTGTGCTGTTAGGCTTAAAGACCTATTTCCTAGGTTAATCGCCCCATTGGCACCTAATGGTTTGAGCTTTTTTAAATGAAAAAGTGCCCCAGCAATGGATTGGTCAGAAGGGGGCCAATGACCTTGCTCTTTGTGCTTGGCCTGCGAGATCCCCAGACCTCACCGTGTGTGATTTTTTTTTCTCTCTTGTGGGGATATGTAAAAGATCGCGTTTAAGTTCCACCGCTACCCACTAACCTTGATAACCTTAAACATCGAATAACAACAGCGATCAACTCAGTGGATCGTGATATGCTGATACGCACCTGGGTTGAATTCTCTCTCGCATTGATGTTGCCCGTGCTGCAGATGGTGGTCACATTGAACACTTGTAGGACAGGAAATAAAAGTTGATAGTGAGTATAATACTTGGGACTTGGCTGGAGTTTTGTATTACTTTTCCTTAATAAAATATTGGGTAAAGAAATCGGTTCATTCTTTTTGAATAACCCTGTATATAAAGACACATACATTCAATGGAAGTAGATGGAGAGAAAGAAATGTTTTAGAATGCCTTTCCAGCGACAAATGGAACTGGAGGAGTCATAAAAATGAAATTTATTTTGAAGATCTTGCTATCGCACATGACCTTAAAATTGATTTCAAATTCATACTTTGATATTAACAACAGTTTACAATTATGCATAAAGTTTCTTTTGACTATAACTGATAAATAAGCTTGATCTTACAAGTCTTATTTTGTTTGTGTGGCGGGTGTCCATAGGTGTGTTCTGTTTTTTTCAGGGCTAAGAGAACTGGCCCCAAAATTGCACCAAACAGTGAATTTCCCCATATGGTGCTATTTCATGGATAATCTGCTATTCAAAACCTGGCAATTCACCAAATATTGGCGAATTGCCAGCGAAATACGGTGCTGTTCGACGGCAGTGAAATCCCCATAGAGAAGCAATGGTTAATCTATTCAGAGAACACTGAACAGCAGAGGACTGTCAGTGAAATGCCCTGATATTTGGTGGTTTCTTTTGGCAGGTTTAATCAGGCGAATCCCATAGGTTTCAATGTAAAAACTATTCCAGTATTTATTGAATATTTATTAAACCGGTTATTCTTTTAATCTGCAGCAAACAGTCGTTTACAAGTTGCAGTAGTTTTTTTTTGTTTTTTTTACCCCATTCCTCGGCTTGTCAGCTTTTTCCGTAGGCTGGTCGGCGCTCTTTTCTGATTGTCAGCTTTTTTTGGATGCGTTCGGCGGTTTTACGGTGGCTTATCGGATCTGATATTTTGGCAGTTTTGCAGCGGTTTTTAGTTTCGATTTGGCAGTTGTTCGGCGGATTTTCCCTGCACTTCAGGGACCGTGCGCTGAATGCTGAATTCACTGCAATGTCTGGGAATTTGATTCCCCTAAGTGCGGGGAACGAACGAACACAGAAATTCTGGTATAATTTTCGGTGCTCTTTGAATAAATACTATTGGGCCATATTACAAAGCTGGTGCTAACTTAATCAGAGCTGTTGTAAACGTAACACCTCCATAGACTATAGGCTCTTTTACAATCCTCGTGCTAAAGCGAAGAAGCTAGGGAGAAAAAAGTGCACCCGCAGTTTTCTCCATAGCGCCCCTGTTCTAGCACGGGATTACAATGCAGGCGCTTAAAAAGTTGCCTCCATTGTTAGCGGGCGCTACGCCCTGGGATGTGTGCGGCAGCACTAAGCGCTGCCACACACATCCACTCGCAGGAGTCCATAGGACTCCATTGAGTTTCTCGACTCCGGGTCACATGACCTGCCGGAATCCGTTAGCACCAAGACCTGACTGTGGTTAATTTTTTGCTAATCGCAGCAAATCCTAACGCTGATTAACACTTTGCGCTCCCCATGTTAAGTATAGGGAGCGCAAAGTACAGTAACCTCATGCTGAAAAGCGCAAGGTACCAAACGGTAACGGGTTTCTTAACCCGTTAGTGTCTGGATTGTAATATGTGGTGGCTACCAGGGCTAACGTTAACGCTCACTCAGGTGAGTTCTAACGTTAGCACCAAGAGTGTAATGTAGCCCAAAAATGGCTCTGGTAAATTTACAACAGTTCTGGTTAAGTTAGCACCAGCTTTGTAATATGGCCCATTGTCTCTTAAACTGAGTGGGTTTCATTTGAACTCTCATATATTTTTTAAGTGAATTTCCTTCACAAACTTTCCAGGTCAGACTATATTCTGTTCGAATTAATTTTTTTATTATTTATGTATTGTTTCTTTCATAGTAATTCATTCGGACACTAATTATTGAAATATCTCATGGGGGCATAATACCATTTTTTTATTTCATATTTTCATTTTAAGGCTCCTCAGCGGGCCTCGTGTCCAGCCTGGCCAGTCGCTGACGCGTGACGTGCATCAGCGGCTACAGGGGGACGGCCTGAGTCCAGGCCATGCTGTAGCAGTGTCATGTCCCCAATGACTGTGGGTTCACGCGGGGTGCCTGGACGCCCGGCAGCATCGCTGGCTGGCTGGGTGCCAGGAGTCCCGGATTGTCCTGCGCCTGGAGGGGCAGGGCTCAGCGTAGTGACGCGGAACCGCCGGCCTTAAATGCAGGGCGCGAGAAACAGCTCTTCGCTCTGACGTGGAGTTAGTTCCCGCATCGCCTGGTGTATTCCTTGTGTTCACTGCTTTCTTTATTTTCCTTTGATTCATTGTGTATTATTATTGCCCTTGGGAAAGTCTAGCAATAGATGAAACGCGTCGGGCTTTTATCATTTTATAACATTTTATTTTAAATAAAAGTTTATATTTTATATTAATTTTCTCATCATTCCAACTCTTTTGGTGAAAGAAAGTCTTCCCTACTGGGACATTTCCTATGTCCGTTGGTGTCACTACTAGTTGCTGAAGTCTCCGTATTGTTTTCTATGTAATTTAAATGGGCTGTTTAAAATAATTATCCTTTTTTTTAAGGATTTCGGTTTTCATAATAAGACAGTGATCCGAATAATGGTAGCTAGGAGTGAAATTGATCTCATGAACATAAAACAACTGTACAAGGAAAGATATGGAAAATCACTACATCATGACTTTAAGGTAATTTGCCAAATATTTTTCTTTTTGTTATGCAGTCCATAATGAATATTACACATAAATGTAAAACAGTGAGCTGGGGTGGATTCACAACTGACTTGTAAAATGAACTATGTTTTGTTATCTAGAAAAATTTGGACAAAAATCTTAACCTCTATTAATAATTTTTCTGCATTGTTTAACTTGACCCAATTGCGAAAGGCAACTCCTGTTCCCCCATAATAATCATTTACTTTTACACACTCAGTCACAGACATTTAAAATGCAGATACACTATTGCTTGTTATATGTAACTGACTTTTGGACCACTAATGATCATGCAATTATGGATTGTTAAACAAGGGTTTGCTACTTCCATCACCCTAAAACTACCAGGATTAGATAGAAGTTTCTTTCAATCATCTATCATTGATCAGATCCTTTTTGAAGTACAGCTGTACCCACCTGGTGAGTCTTGTCTGTGATATCATATCAAGTGTTGATTATCGCATGAATCTTAATGATCTTAAAGATCAATGTGATATGTTATCACTACATGAGATATCACAGCCGGTATTCGCCTCAACCCAGCGCCAGGCGCCACCATTTTTCCCCTTCTGAGGGTCATCAAATCATGCTGCTTGATTGGCCCACAATAGCGTGCCGATCGTCTCTCCAGTCTTTGAAGAAGTCTTGGAAAACACATTACTTTAGAGAAGCCTATCGGCTCACTCCATAATCCCCTACTGTACATTTCTTACACCATCTTCCCACCCAGCACACACACCCCGCTACTTCATGTTCTTTATTTCCCCTCACCTACTGTTTCACTCCTCTCCTCTTAGATTGTAAGCTCTTGAGCAGGGTCCTCTCTCTTACTGTTCTTTGTGTTTAACTTTAATGTATATTTGTTACTCTGCCTCCCCTTTGTACAGTGCTACGGAACTTGTTAGCGCTTTATAAAAACTTGTAACTGTAACTGATTGACGTTTTAGTCAGAGCACCAACCTTCAATTTGTTGCACAAAATGAGCAGAGCAGGCAGCCAATGTTTTTTTCCAAATAATAATTGACCTATACAATTAAATTCAGCTCTTTGTTAGCAACCTTTTCACAGAATGTTTAAAAGCTTTTGCCTATTCTTACTTTGCTATAAAGAATGTATATTAGATGGAGTGGTGAGATTACAAACAAATGGTCAGTGCCTGATCTTTACGGTGTTCTCAGTTCATAATTAAACTTTCTTGCCATTAAGAAGTTAATAATTCTTTATTATTATTCTCAGTTATTCAATAAAACACCATACGGTGTTAAATGACAAATAGAAAAATACCATTACTCATGTGTACTATACATCTAGTATGTTGCAAGGATCACTTTTTAACACTAGATGGCAATAATCCACTGGTATATATTGTACTGATGACTTTGGAGCATCATGTTATCATTTTAAATGTAATCTCTAGATGACATCACTGAAACCTGCGAAACCGTTTTGAGAAGTTGAGAAGATGCCTTTTTTTTATCCACTTTCACCTCAGATTGTTTATATATTTATTTCTCTTGAGTTTAGAAATTGCATTGGAAATTATAAACAAGATAATTTGGTGTTAAGTAAATTCTAAAGATATAACAACTCAATAATCAATATTGGTGCTCATTTTCCAGATGAAAATAAAAAATGATGCAAGTCATTACTTAGTGGTTAGCGTACCTACACCACTTATAACAGGTGTAATTATTTTATCCAACTATAACTAATCAAAGCAGAATGATATTTTCAATGGGAAATACAAATTTAATTCTCCTTTTAGAGAAAAGACAGTGTTTAGTGAACTTCGAAAAATAAAGGGCCCTATTCCATTGTAAACGCTATCATGTAGAAGGTAAGCAGGGTAATAAGCGCTTACAGATTTTCCCTTAACATCTCCATGTTAACGTCCTATTCCAGGGAAGGTGCTATCTCCGCACCCTGCTCCAGTATACAGTACTAATTTCCCTGACACCCACAGTAGCGATCCGTGCTGACACGAGTATCAGCTCCCTGTAGGCTTGCGCTTCCACTACCAAGTCTGCGCGACCTCGCTCTCACGAGAAGGGAGAAAAGGGAACTATTTGTTTTGCCCCGGTGAGAAGAAACAGCAGATCACGCCACCCTTTTCGTCGAGGGATGAGAGGTGAGTATGGGATTTTTAGAGGGGGTTTTGGAGCGTGTTAAATGATTTTTCATTTTCAGAATCATTTAACACCAGCTTTTAGGAGTTATTAAAATTGTGGCTTGCTGGTAGTAGATTGCGCCAGCACTTTGTAATACCTCACTTGTCGAGATGCTAAAAATAGATTGCGCTCCCCATGTTAAGGTTAGGAGACTCTTAAGTAAGCTCACATAAGCTGCGAGGCGCAAAACCTTTTTCACCTGACTGTAGCATCGAGACTGAAATATCAATGCCTACTTCCCCTAGCGCTATCGATTAGATATCAAGAAGAAAGAAAATAAAGCCATTTAATGTTTCCTACCAAAATAAATAGAAAGTAATGTAATTTATTATTCCAGTAACTGTTTTTTTTCTTAAAAATTTTAACTAATGTATATAAACTTTGAAATTTTTTCTTCTTTTTTTACAGAAATTTGCATCAGGACATTATGAAAAAGCATTGTTGGCACTTTGCTCTGGTGACATAGATGATTACTGATATATTCTTATAGAATTATGCCACATGGGTAAAACCAAAAATAACTGGAAAAAATATATAATCAGCAACAGAATTGTCTATTCTGAAACAAACTCAAATATGTGCACAGATGACAGCTATATTGAAATAAATATTAATTTTCAAAATCATTTAAAAGTCTTAACCTCTTCATTGAAAAATTACATCACTACTTCAGTACAGATTCAGTAGGTTGCACATTTGTATTTTTGCATTTGATGTTATAGTTTTAAAACAGTGTGCAATCTCAGATTTTGCGGGGAGATATATACAGTATTTTTATATATATCCTCCAAGTAATAGCCAACACTCCAGGCTCTCCTTAAAATTTCTCCTTTTACTATAGACAATTAAAAAGACAATCAACAAACGCTTCAGCTCCACATAGAAGCCTTCATCAAGACATGTGGAGCTGAAACAATTGACTTTTAATTTTCTATAATAAGGCTAGGGTCAGACGAACGCATTCTATGCGGACTGTGCATCCGTGCACAACGGACATACTTTCTGACTGACGACAAGGTAGTGGCCACTGATGATGTAGATGGGAAATAAAATTAATATGAAAAACCATTTTGCCCGTCAAAAATGCTGGACGTCAAAAATGCAGTCCGTCTGACTACATTCCATCACTCACACACAAAGCTATGCGGACGTTGTGGACGTGGCGCACTCCACATGTCCATTCTAGCGGTTTTACTTTCTCGTCTAACTTGCGTCCTTGTGCCGTGTCCCTTGTGCCGCGTCCCTTGTGCGTCCGCACTTCTGTGCGGACGTACTTTGTGTGTGGGTCTCTATTGATCATAATTGTATGCTACCACTGACGTTAAAATGTGCGACAACACGGACGTGAACACTGCGCTTGTCTGACATGGGCCTAAAAGAGAAGTTTTAAGGAGACCCTGGAGTGTTGGCTACTACTTGGAGGCTGTATTCGATACGTTGAGCTGAGCACAGGGCAAGAAATTCAAGGAGTCTGTGTGTTCACATTTTTGTGAATATATAAAAATAAATCCTTGAAAAAAGGCTCTGAGGGGCCGAAACGTTGGTTTTTCTTTTTAGAATGAATGTTTAATAAATATTTTTGTATTTTATCTAAGTCCCAGTGTGCTCCTAAACTCTTTGGTTGCCCTATAAAAATATATATATATATATATTATATATTATATATTATATATACTGTATATATCACACTCACAGCTACACACATTCAAATAAACACACCACCCACACAAAAATACTAGACCAATACCTGACCAAGAGAGGTGG
This sequence comes from Leptobrachium leishanense, assembly GCA_009667805.1. Classification (NCBI taxonomy): domain Eukaryota; kingdom Metazoa; phylum Chordata; class Amphibia; order Anura; family Megophryidae; genus Leptobrachium; species Leptobrachium leishanense. The sequence continues at coordinate 24,632 of RXON01002957.1, forward strand.
GGCAGAGGGGCTAGACCAATACAAGACCAAGAGAGGCGGGGCAGAGGAGTTGCCGGAGAGCCTTTGGGCGTTTTATGCCTCCCTGAGGCTTTTGGCTGCTGGCCACAATCCCCCCAGTGTTAAGGGGTTAAAGCTGCCAAACATTAGCCAAAAAATAAATAGCATAGATAGATAGATAGATACGAATAGGTAGATACGCAGATTTTAAAATACACAGATTAAACATACAAAAATATGAAAAATTGCAGAACCAATAATAAATACATTAGAATAGATATATACACCGACGTCACTATCTCTCAGACCAATCGCGCTAGTGATAGCTCATAGAGAGGCCGCGATGGATCTACCTGTATCCAATTATTTATGGGCAAAATGAGGGAACTCCACTTTTCAGTGCAGTGTTCCTTTAATACTACTCACCATTCTCATCACCTTGATTGAAGCTCATGGCCCTCAGTTTCAGCCAAGGAAAATAAGCCTTCCGTCAAAAAAAGTTCAAGGATAAATCCAGGCAGGAAAAAAAAACACAAATTCAAAAAAGAAATTCACGGCAGGACAGTTGTAACTCCTGTTTACCTTGAATGAAACCAATGGTCCTCAGCTTCAGCTAGGAAAATGTGTAATCCGTAAAAAAATCCACAAGAAAAATAGTCAAAGGTTAAGAAAACAAAAAAAAACGAGCACAAAAATAACATAAAATAAATCTCCGAGAGTACAGCAGGGTAGCTCCATCCTCCTCGACGCCAACCACGACTGAGAACAGCCTGGCCCTGGGAATGGGAGGATATTCCCACAGCCGGCTGTTTCAATGCCCTCCCCTTCTCAGGGGCCAGCCGTGGGAACGAGAGTGTATTCACACAGCCAGCCATGTGAAAATTCACGAGAATGCCGACCTGAGATTTTCCCTTTAGTCAATCAGATAGCAGCTGGTGCTACTTGATTGGCTAATGGTGAAACAGCCTCCCATTGGCTCAAAACTGTTTTCAGTCGCAGTTAGGGCGTCGGAGGAAGGAGCTACCCTGCAGTCTTCCTGGGGATTTTTTTTATTTTACTTTTGTGCTCTTTTTTTGTTTTCTTACTCCTTGATTTTTTTTTCTTGTGCTTTTTTTTATGGATGGCCCATTCCTTGGGCTGAAGCTGAAGACCATTGGCTTCAATCAAGGTGAAGAGGCGTTATAGCCATCCCGCTGTGGATTTATTTCCTTGAATTTGTATTTATTTCCCACCTGGATTTATCCTTGTACATTTTTTATTTATTTATTTTATATGGAAGGCCCATTTTCCCGGGCTGAAGCTGAGCACTGTGAGCTTCAATTAAAGGTAAAGAGAAGCTTCATCTGTCCAGCTGTGGATTTATTTCCTTGGATTTGATCTTTTTTTTCCTGGCTGGATTTATCCTTAGACTCTTTTTATGATTGGACTATTTTCCCAGGGTGAAGCTGTGGATCGTGGGCTTTAATTAAGGTGACGAGGAGTTACAGCCTCACACCGTGGATTTCTTTCCTTGGTTCTGTTTTTTTTTTCTTTCAAATAAGGAATTATCTTTGGACTCCTTTTTTATGGAAGGCCTATTATCCTGGGCTGACGCTGAGGACAATTGGTGTCAGGGATAGGGCTGGGTGAGTACCCGCTTTGCAGGTTTATGAGTCGCAGATGGGAAAGGTGGCAGAGAAGCAACAGGCTGGAGAGCAATCCAAAGGCTGCAGCTGAGGAGCAGGACACAAAAGGGCTGAAGGGGATACCAGTAGAGATAGTGTGAAATGTAGTAGTAACTGACCATAACATCTGAAAACAGGAGGATACTTGTACAGCACTACGCAACTTGTTACCGCTTTATAAATACTTGTAACGGTAACTTGCGAGATCCGGCAGGTCGGTGGAGTGATCACGGGGGGAGACTGGGGGATATTTCCCCCCCAGTCACCCTCTGCTCCCAGCGGCAAGAAGAAGCAGACTGAGCGTTCTCGCCGCAAGATGAGAGGTGAGTATGCGATTTTTGAGATGTTTTTCAACTGGTGCTGACTAATTCCGCTGGTGCTGGTGATGGTGCTGACTCAGTCTCTCTCTGCTCGCGGCGGCAAGAAGGAGCGGATGGAGCCACCGTTCTCGCCGTGGGATTAGAGGTGAGTATGTGATTTTTTCTGCTGGTGCTGATGAATTAAGCGGAATCCCTTAGCACCAGGTCCTAGCTGTGGTTAACTTTCGAGTTAACTGCAACAGGATGGTAATTAACGTTTAAACTTTGTAATCCTAACGCTAATTAACTGTTTGCGCTCCCCATGTTAAGCATAGGGAGTGCAAAGTACAGTAAGCTTGCGCTGAAAATCGCAAGCTCCAAATCACTAACAGGTTTTTTATCCCGTTGGCTTTCGGATTGTAATATGTGCTGAAAATGCCATGACCACTTAACGTAACGTTAACACTCACACAGCTGAGCGCTAATGTAAGTGGTAAGAATGTAATAGGGCCCATGGAATTGGGAAATAAACGGTATGTGAAAACAGCTACCATGGGATTATATACTACACTATCAGGGTTATCCAAAGAGATTCGAAAAGTCACCGCACGTTCGGTGACTTTTCGTTCTCTTCAATTCGGTTCCTTTTGCCGATTGCATTTCGGTGACCCTGCGGTGTATTCAGCAAACAGCACAGGGTCCCCGAATTGCAGGGAAAAGCTGCCGAAAACCTGACGAAAACTAACCGAATGCACGCTGAAAACAAGCAAAAACATCTGGATTAACCTTCGAAAAAGCCGAACAGGAGCCGAAAAGGAGCCGAATCACACAGAGCCGAAGCAGCTGTGACGTAGAGGAGGCAGTGAATAAATTAGAAAAACCATTTGTATGAATCTGGGAAAAAGAAACGCTGTTTGCAAAGAAACTACTGAGCGAAAATGTCTGAAATTTTCACAGGAGGTCCAGGGAATGATCATAAAGAGGGCTGTTACAAAAAAAATAAGTAAACTGAAAAAAAAAATCAAAAAAAATCGGACTTTTAAAAAAAAAAAAAAAAAATCAGAAAAATGCTTAAAGTATCCTAAAAAATCTATAAATAAAGAGACTTTTTGCTGCAGAATTTTTATAATGAACGGTTTATTAGATATTGAATTAAAACGGGAATATTTTTAACATTGAAGCCTATGGGATTCTCCTGAATAAATTTGCCGAATTAAACCACCGAATGGCAGGACATTAGAGGAACCTTTCACTGCTGGTTTGTGTTCTCTGAATAGCCGAAGCAGTGCTTTTTCATGGGGATTTCACTGCCTCGAACAGGGACCGAACAGGCACCGTATGTGCAGGCAATTCGCCAGGATTTGGCGAATTGCCTGCTCTCTGGATAGCCGAATGTCCAGGAAAAGTAACCGAACGCTGATTTTCAGCATTCGGTTACCTTTCTCAAGCAATTCGGATCTCTTTGGATAACCCTGCTAATGTACCAGAGATTTTACTCTAAACAGAACATTTTCTAATGCAAAGTTCCATAAAATAAAAAGTACATGTTAAAATTCAGGTAGATTGTACATGTACAAGTGATACTTGTAAAAAAATAGACAGACGCCTGACAGAGACCCTGATTTTGTTTTTGTCCCCTTGTTTTTGATTTTTTTTGTGTGTGTGTGTGTGTGTAAGGTTGTGTAAGGTACCGGCTGGGTGGAGTAGAGGTAACGTCACTGCTCTATAACCGTGGAGAGACTGTGGAGACACAGGTTTGATCCTGGCAAGAGTACCGCTCTAGTAAGTGTCCTTAGGCAAGACACCTAACGGTACATACTTTCCACCCAGGACATGCTTGAAAACGAGAGAAATCTCAATGTATCCTTCCTGGTAAAATCCTTTCTCAAAAAAAAAGGTTATTGTTTTACAATTGATATACACTTTATTTTAAGGTTAAATCTTGCTCAGTTCAGTAGGATACCAATTTTGTTTTTCTAAATGATCTTATGTTTGTTTATCTTATGCAATGATTTGTTTTGATTTTGTATTTTATTTATTGAATTCTGTAGCTGTTTTATATGAAAAAACAATAAAATTGTACAATAATTTTTTTAAAAAAAATAGTTTTGTTACATTTTTAATTTATTTTGGTGCGCTCGTTATGTTACCATGATTCATATTTTTAAATCGATTCGTTATTTCGGAATGGTGAAACAAATGAATTAATTACCGTTAGATTAGGGTTAAAAATTGAGGGTTAAAAAATACCGTAATCCTCCTGTCCTTGGTGCTGAAATATGTTTCAGCACCAAGGACAGCAGTGCTGTGCGGCTCCCGAGGAAAAAATCCCCATGTCCTTGGTGCTGAAATAGGTTTCCACTATAAAACATAACAAGGAAAATGCGCTCGTTTCTATGTGTTCCATGTACAACAAAACTGAGTTTTTTGTTTGTTTCAATGGCCATTGCAACGTAAGCTCACTCGCCACTTCACGGCACCTCTTTACAGAGTGAGTACTTAACAAATGTAACCAAAAGGCCGCTCTACTGAGCAGCTCCAAGCCCCTCCTGCTGCTTTTCAGCCAAGGAGAGGCAAAGATATGGTGGGTTTTATTTATACACGCACCAAACACTTCCCATTTGGGATTAAAAACAAAAACATGGAAAGAGGAACAGCTGCAGAACGACGGACTGGTGTTACAAGCAGCATGATATACATAAATACAGAAAAAATGGCGTCGCGCCCATACTCACCGGAGCAGCAGCAACTGCCAGGAGTAACAGCCCAGTTAATGTATAAAACATAACAAGGAAAAAAGGTGTCATCTGCGCTCGTTTCTATGTGTTCCATGTACAACAAAACTGAGGTTTTTGTTTGTTTCAATGGCCATTGCAACTTAAGCTCACTCGCCACTTCACGGCACCTCTTTACAGAGTGAGTACCTAACAAATGTAACCAAAAGGCCGCTCTACTGAGCAGCAGGTTTCCACTATAAGTGGAGGACGTGCCCCACACCTCATCTGCCAGCGGGAGACCCGGCGGACATACTTACCTCTCTGTCCGGGGTCCCGCGGCATTCTGGCTTCAAGGAAGCAAGGCGCCGAATATAGACCGGCCCCCGATGTAAATAATGTCATAGCGCTTGCGCGATGATGTCATTCCCAGGTGACCCCCGGCAAAGCTGGGAGATCGCCTGAAAGGGAGGGGGGATCCTTTTGGATCCCTCTCCCTCCCGATCGGGAAGGTTTTCAGCCAAAAACCAGGCACCGCTTTAAAGGGCAGTGCCATCTTGGATTGCGGCTCCACCTCAGGGTTCCCCCTCGGCTCCTGATGTGTCGTGCCTAGCACGATGACGTCAGATAGCCGGGGAACCCCTAGCTGCCCGGGGATTTCCCAAGGAAATCCCCTGGTGGAGATACGGGTTCATTTGAACCCCGATATCTCCAGAACCGTGGCAGCTAGGGAGTCATGCATGGTGTCATTCGAAAGGCCTGAGCATTTGACAAACATGACCATGTTCAAAGTAAAAAGAAACTAAAAAAAAATTAAATAAATAAAAAATAAAAACATTTTTTTTTTGTGTGTTGTTTTTATTAATGTAGCAATATTGTTCACATTTCAATTATAAAGTGAACTATGATGCTGCACTAATGATTAATTTTCTATGGGGTGTGTTTGCAAAAAATCACGTAATTCCCCCAAAAAAATCCAGATTTCAAATTTTTGTACAAGCGCACCCCATAGAAAATACGCTCATGTGAAAAAATGTAAAAAAAAAAAACACTTTACACACTGTAAATGATTGAAAATTCAAATTTTATTGCATTTTTGTTATAATATACAGGCAGGACATGATGTATACATATAAAAATTATATATTATGAATCTGCGGAGTCTGCCGGAAAGAACGATATATAATATGTCTGGGTCATGTAATAAAACGTGGCTTCTAAACGCGTTTAAACATGATGAGCAAAAGCGGTAAATATGAGCTCCGCACACAGCGGTGAAATGGCTCAGCAGCAAAGGAGTTAAGGACTCCTCCATAAATTCAGGGTTAGGGATGGGCCAAACACCCCCGTGTTCGGTTCGCATTCGAACTCGAACGCGAACACGATTCGAACTCAATGCAAGTCAATGGGACTCGAACGTTCGAATGTTAGAGTGCCCTCCAAGAGGGCATATATATGCAAGATATTGGCCATAAAAGGTGTATGGGGGTCCGGGCAGTGCCCTGGGGGACAGGAAACAAGGAAAAAAAGTTTAAAAAAAGTTTTTAAAAGAACAGTGATTTTTCCATGACATAAAGGTTAAGAACAAAAACGAAAAATTCCTTCAAATATCATGCCTAGGAGGTCCCCATAACCTGCCCGTGAAGTGGCGGATTTGTAGGATGTATAGAAACATTTAAAAAGAAAAAAATGACATTTCGAATGACGGTAAATGGTTTTCCTTTAATCTATTCATAAACAACTGCTTGGGGCGGCAGCCTGTATGAAAAGAGGAGACGTTTTAGGACACGCAGAACAAGTTTAGAGATTATTTTTTTTTTAATAACACAATTTTATTGATTTTATAAATAATGCAATAAACAGCTACAAGGCACCAAGTGAAGCACAAAAAACAAGCCAGTACTTCGAGAAGCAGTACAAAATATGAATAAACAAAAATTGCTAAATCAACATTCTACCCACGAGGCAAAAACAGTGCCTTGAAAAAAAATAAGTAACGATTGCAGAATAGTCAAAAAAAAAGGGGGGAATCAAGGTCTCCTGGTCAAATAATGAATGCATAAATCATGGAACCGGTTGTATCACAAGCCACGGTTCCCATGTCTTAGTACACTGCGGAATGGTATGGTGTAGCTGCGCTGTCAAGCGTTCCATCTTATAAACATACCACACTTTCGTCACCACCTCCGCTAGAGAGGGAAGGGTCACTTTCCACGAATGCAATATACAGATGCGTGAGGCCATGCAAACTCGATGGACCAATTTAAGGGAGTAACGGGACAGCCCGTAGCGACCGGACGGGCTATTGAGTAAAGCCAGCAATGGCTCAGGAAGTATCTGTAGACCGATAGTGCGTGAAAGTAAGATAAAAACTGAGGACCACAAAGCAATTACATGCCTACATTCCCACCACATATGATAAAACGTTCCGCGATGGCCACAACCTCTAGTACAGAGGCCAGACAAACCCAGGTAAATTCTTTGTAGTCTAGCAGGGTCCAGGTACCATCTGGAAAGAAGTTTGTAGCAGTTCTCTTTAACCAAGGTACAGGTGGTTATGCCCATAGAGGACTCCATCAACGCCTCCCACTCCTCCCGAGGAATAGGGCGACCGACATCCCTCTCCCACAGCTGTTGATATTTACATGGTCTATCAAGTAATGGGGAAAGGAGCAGTGCGTAAAGTAGAGAGATCGCCCCAGCTGTACTCGAGCTCCTCATCGCCAGGTTTTCAAACGGTGTGATGGTAGGGATACCTGAAGTTAAACAATTGTGAACAAAGTGACGTAATTGAGTGTAACGGTGAAATTCCCTCAACGGAACATCATTAGATTCTCTATAGTATTCCCAAGAGGGGAATTTCCCTTGAAAGAGCACTGAGCCCAGTGTCGTTAATCCCTTATTCTGCCACCACTGAAACGCTCGTCCCTCTCTCCCAGACCATGGCAGAAAAAGGGGGTTATCCCTCAAAGGAATCATCCCAGAGCCCGGTGTAGTAAGACGCCCGAAATTTAACTTTGAACCACAAATTGAGTGAGTGAATAGAAGAAGGCAATAATCGCTTCCGTTCGGTCGAGGAGATCTGTCTCCAGGGCAGCTGTGATAAGTAAGCTGGAGAGGCACACCTGGTCTCAATATCTACCCAACAGACTCTGCCTTGTCCTGAGGACCATTGAAGGAGCTGAGTTAGTTGTGCCGCCTCATAGTATAGGTTGAGATCCAGGACCGCCAGGCCCCCACGCTGTTTCGGTCGGCGCAAAATGGTCCTGGAGACTCTTGGTTTTTTCCCCTGCCAAACATAGAGATAAAAGGCCGATTGGAGGTCTGTAGAAGGGGCACAGGTAGTGTGCGAAAGAGATATAGAAGCTTTGGGAGAGCCGTCATCTTAAGAGCGTATATGCACCCCATCCAAGAGATAGAGTAGGAGGACCACTGACGGAGTAAAGATTTGATAAGTTTAATCATTTCAGGATAATTAGCTGCATATAGTTGGTTGGGGTGAGAAGTAAGGTAGATGCCCAAATACTGAATGTGGTGAGGTCACCACCTAAAGGCAAATGTGCTTTTAAGAAGTTGTGTCATGTCTTGAGATAGCAAAACGATAAGCGCTTCGATTTAGAAATATTTAGAGAGGGCACCAAAGGAAGAAAGACAACTATATAAATTTGGTAGCAAAATTTGGGGTTGGGTTAATGTGAGAAGGATGTCATCAGCAAAGAGGCACAATTTATATGATTCGTCACACCACGATCCCTGTACTGTCCGGGTGCTGACGTATTTGCTCGGCCAGGGGTTCCAAGCAGAGGGCAAACAAGAGTGGGGACAAAAAAGAGCCTTGCCATGTACCATTAAGAATAGGAAATGGGTTTGACTTCCCTCCCATAGTTGTAACTGAAGCCGTAGGAGACGCGTACAGTGCCTGAATGCTTCGAATCATAGTAGCTCCGAGGCCGAACCGATGTAGAACTTCCCATAGATAAGTCCAGTCTACGCGGTCAAAAGCCTTCTTGGTATCAAGAGAAAGCAGAAGGACAGGTTGTTGAGTAGTATGTGCTACTGAGACTAAGTCAACCGTACGGCGATTGTTATCCGGAGCACCTCGGGAAGAGATAAAACCTACTTGATCCGGGTGCACTAAAAATGGTAGGTGGCGACTCAAGCGAAGCGCAAGTAGCTTCGCAAAATTTTTTATGTCAACGTTAAGTAGGGATATTGGGCGGTAACTAGCGCATGCAGAAGGGTCCTTCTCCTCCTTCAGGATTACAACAATGGAGGCCGCTAACAGTTCTTGAGGTGGAGCTTTGCCTTTCAGGAAGTTTAGTGATTGTTTTGGCTAAATTATGGTGCCTCTTATGCAGGCTTTGGATGAAAGTAACAATAGGTGCTTCAAAATTGGGCCTTTAGTGTCGGCAACAGTGCCTTCACACCGTCCGTATTGGTACGGTCCGAGGTATTGTGGAAGAGTGCAGTGGTGGAGGTTTTGGGAATGCACAAGAGATCCCCGATCTATTCAGTTACATCAGCATCAGGGGAGTAATAGCTGCTGATCCAGGACTGATTAATTTTTATAAATGTCAGCCGGTCTACAGAGTCGGTGGACAGATGTACTCTTTTGTCTGTGACAAAACCTCCAGCGGCACTGAACGTCCTTTCAGAAAGCACACTGGATGAAGGGCAACCTAGTAGCTGCATAGCATATTGGCTAAGTTCTGGCCAGTGATCCAATCTCAACACCCAGTAAGCCAGTGGATCATCTGCTGTAAAGGTATCCAGGTCTGCCCTTGCCCCTAGGTAGTCCTGCACCATACCGTGAAGACGCTGGCAATGGGTGCCTACATTTGACATCCCTGGGCGTCGTGGACTAAAAAAATTGGAAAAGGCATCAGTCAAGTGGCCCCCTTCACCGCTCTTCCTCTGATAAACCGCTGCCTCAAAAGCACCTGTGTCATCACTTGGTAACCTACCAGTGCCTGGAAAGGTGTTACACAAGTGTCGCTTTAGAGCGTCCTCAAGTTGTTTCATCCTGTCCTCCCTCTGTGAGGGCAGGATGAGCTCTGCAACCTTACCCTTGTATCGTGGATCAAGAAGGGTTGCCAACCAGTAATGATCCCTCTCCTTGATAGCAAGAATCCTGGGGTCCTTTAGCAGACTTTGCAGGATAAGGGAGCCCATGCAACGTAGGTTGGAGGTGGCATTAGCTTCCGAGTGTTCCTGGTCGCTGAGGATGACCATATCATGCACTTCCTCCTCCCAGCCACGTACTAGTCCTTGGGTTTCTGGGCACACAAAACCCTACCTTGAGGAATCCCCACCTTCAATGCCCCCACGACTTAAATATTCCTCCTCCTCCTCATCCTCCTCCTGTCTGATCTGAGGACCCACAGGCATGCTGTCTGCGTAAAGACTGGGGCCTTGAAAGCTAGGGAAGTGCTCCTCTTCCTCCCGCTGCTCTGCCTCTAGTGCCACATCTATAATTCCCAGCAGAGTGCGCTCCAGCAGGAACACTAAAGGAATTGTGTCACTGATGCATGCACTGTCCCTGCTCACCATCCTCGTTGCCTCCTCAAATGGTGACAGTACAGTGCATGCATCCTTGATCATCAGCCACTGCGGGGGGGAGAAACAAGTTAACCTGAACCTGTCCTTGTGCCATACTCACACAGGTACTCATTGATGGCCCTCTGCTGCTTGTGAAGATGCTGCAGCATTGCCAATGTCGAGTTCCACCTGGTGGGCATGTCACAGATCAGACGGTTTGTGGGAAGGTGGAATTCTCTTTGAATTTCTGCCAGGCGAACGCTTGCTGGGAATGACCGTCTGAAGTGGCTGCAGACTTTTCTGACCTGGCTGAGAAGCTCTGCCAGCCCTGGGTACCTGGTTAGGAAACGCTGTACCACCAAATTTAGGACGTGTGCGAGGCATGGTACATGCGTCATCTTACCCAGGAGTAGGGCGGAGAGAAGGTTGCTGCCATTATCACAGACGACCATTCCCAGCTCAAGCTGGCGTGGTGTTAACCATCTCTGCACCTGCCCCTGCAGAGTTGACAGAATTTCTGGCCGGTGTGGCTCTTGTCCCCTAAACAAACCAGCTCAAGCACAGTATGGCATATTTTTGCTTGAGCCATTGTGTAGCCCCTGCCACGCATCGGTTTAACTGCCACTTCGCCAGAGACAGAGAAGGAGGAGGAGGTGGAAGAGGTGGTGGAGCAGACAGACCTCATATAAGCAGCTTTCTGGAGGCGTGGTGGATGAGCAAGCTCCAGCACAGAGCCCCGTTCCGGATCCCTCCCAGCTGCAAGCAGAGTTACCCAGTGTGCCGTGAAGGAAATGTAACGGCCCTATCCATGCTTGCTGGACCATGTGTCTAAAGTAATGGGCACCTTGCTGCTGACGGTTTTTCCCAATGACTCCATAACATTGTCTTCCAGGTGCTGGTATAGTGCTGGAATGGCCTTCCGTGAAAAGAACTGGCGTTTTGAAACCTGCCACTGTGGTACAGCACATTCAGCAAATTCACGGAAGGAGGCAGAGTCCACCAGCTGGAAAGGCAGCAGCTGTAATGCGAGTAATTTTGCCAAGCTGGCATTTAGACGCTGTGCTTGGGGATGGTTGGGACTATATTTTTTCTTACGCTGCAGCAGCTGGGGTAATGAAATCTGTGTAAATCTGCAGCTGGTAGGATGCTGTCACATTCTGAGGAAGGACCTGGTACACCCATTACTGTAGCATCATCCCTGTCAGTGGATGTTGTAGACAATGACATGGCATGACATATAGTAGGGGTAGAGACAGATGAGGAGGAGGACCTATGAAAGTGTCGTGCCAAGGGGATGTGTGCCAGGTGGTCATATGTCGCATCAAGCACATGGTACCCAAGCGTCTGATGTTTTTCCCACGCTTGATCCTCTTCAGACATAGCTTACAAATAGCAACTGTGCAGTCTGCTACACATGTGAAGAACTCCCAGAAAGCAGAGTTCCTGGACGTGTGCTTTGAGACAACAGTGCTCTGCACCTGAGCAGCTCTGACTTCTGATGCCTTGGACTGGCTACGGTTGCTCATAGAAGACGTTATGCCTCATTTTTGCTGTGCCTCCTCCTCCTCCTCACTTGACTCCTCTGTTTGATCAGGCACCCAGGTGGAGTCAGTGACCTAACCATCATCAGCACCCCCTATCTCCTCATCACTGGAGCCAACCTGGCAGTATGCTGCAGCTACTTGGCGAACATGAGTGCCAGTTCTTTGTGTGTCACTGGCACCACCTCCCTCTAGGCTGATTTTACTCCCTTCCTCAACTTCAGAGTAAACATCAGAGCACTGGAGTTGCTGCACATCCTCGAGCAGCATGTCACTGTCATTGTAGTCAAACAATTCAGCTGACTCCTCTGTGTATGATGGTGAGGTAGGAGTAGCTGTGGACATGGAGGCTGAATTAGATTCTTTGGCAGCTGAGGTGGACTGTAAAGCACTAGAAGCCTGGCTGGCAGAGGACTCGGAGGATGAGGATGGCCTGGTTAGCCAATCCACCAAATCCTCTGTATGTTGCTGCTGCTTAAGACAGCCACCACCAGTTAGAAAGGACAAGTATGCCCCTGCAGAGGATGCACCACATCCACGATGACCAGGGGCAACGCCTTCCGACACAGAGGCTGCTTGCCCTCTTATCTGTGTCTGGGAGTGTCTGCCTGTCCTTTTTGGTCTTTCTGACATGGTGAGTGATATATAGATTAAAGATATACAGAACTCTGATTCAACTCTGGTATATAGATTGGATGGAGATATGCAGAACTCTGACTCAACTCTGGTATATAGATTGGAGATATTCAGAACTCTTATTCAACTCTGGTATATAGATTAGAGATATACAGAACTCTGATTCAACTTTTGTATATTGATTGGAGATATGCAGAACTCTGATTTAACTCTGGTATATAGATTGGAGATATGCAGAACTCTGATTCAACTCTGTTATAAAGATTGGAGATATGCAGAACTCTGATTCAACTCTGGTATATAGATTGGAGATATACAGAACTCTGATTCAACTCTTGTATATTGATTGTAGATATGCAGAACTCTGATTCAACTCTGTTATAAAGATTGGAGATATACAGAACTCTGATTCAACTCTAGTATATTAATTGGAGATATGCAGAACTCTGATTAAACTCTGGTATATAGATTGGAGATATGCAGAACTCTGATTCAACTCTGGTATATAGATTGGAGATATGCAGAACTCTGATTCAACTCTGGTATATAGATTGGAGATATACAGAACTCTGATTCAACTGTGTTATCTACAGTTGTGTTCAAAATTATTCAACCCCAATGCTGTAAAGGGTTTTAGGGAATTTAGTGTACATTTGTAATTGTATTCAGAATGAAATCCTACAAGGACTTTTTAAAGAACCATATGCAACTAAAATGACATCAATTGGTTTTGTAATACAGTAGTAAATGTTTCTTTTGTGAATTCTTCATTGACACAATTATTCAACCCCTTAAAGACTACCACTCTGAAGAACAGAGGTTCATTCAAGTGTTTTCAATCAGGTATTGAAAACACCTGTGGATGTCACGGAGCAGCAATAAAGCACAATAAGCACCAATTAGGCAGCTTTAAAATGACTGTGATACTCAGCTCCTTCTAGACATTTACTGGTGTGGTTACAAACATGGTGAAGTCAAGAGAATGGTCCAGGAAGACAAGAGAAGAGGTGATTACTCTTCACAGGAAGGGCAATGGCTAGAAGAAGATTGCAAAGATGTTAAACATACCAAGAGAGACCATGAAGCATCATTCGCAAATTCAAGGCAAAGGGCACTGTTGAAACGCTACCTGGTCGTGGCAGAAAGAAGATGCTGACTTCGACTGCTGTGCGCTACCTGAAGCGTAGAGTGAGAAGGAAAAGTCCCCGTGTGACTGCTGAGGAACTGAGAAAAGATTTGTCAGATGTGGCTACTGAAGTTTCAGCTCAGACAATATGGCGCACACTGCGTAATGAAGGCCTCCATGCCAGAACTCCCAGGCGCACCCCTTGCTGTCTCCAAAGAATAATAAGAGTCGACTGCAGTATGCCAAAAGACATGTGGACAAACCACAGAAGTTTTGGGATAGTGTTCTGTCGACTGATGAAACAAAATTAGAACTGTTTGGGCCCATGGATCACCGCTATGCTTGGAGGAGGAAGAACAAGGCCTAAAAGAAAAGAATACCTTGCCTACTGTGAAGCATGGCGGGGGGTCAATCATGCTTTGGGGCTGTTTTGCTTTTGCAGGTACAGGGAAGCTTCAGCGTGTGCAAGGTACCATGAATTCTCTTCAGTACCAGGAGATATTGGATGACAATGTGATGCAGTCCGTCACAAACCTGAGGCTTGGGAGACGTTGGACCTTTCAACAGGACAATGATCCCAAGCATACCTCCAAGTCCACTAGAGCATGGTTGCAGATTAAAGGCTGGAACATTTTGGAGTGGCCATCGCAGTCACCTGACTTAAATCCGATTGAGAACCTCTGGTGGACTTAAAGAAAGCAGTTGCAGTGCGCAAGCCTAAGAATGTGACTGAACTGGAGGCTTTTGCCCATGACGAATGGGCGAAGATACCCATAGATCGCTGCAAGACACTTGTGTCAAACTATGCTTCACGTTTAAAAGCTGTTATAACTGTAAAAGGATGTTGTACTAAGTACTAAGATTGAATGTCACTTGGGGGTTGAATAAAACTGATAATGATGTGAGCACAGAAAAGACATTTGTGGTTATTTCATTATAAATGTTATGTTATATTTGTCTGACCTACACGTGCCTCTTTGATTTAATTGTAAGCAAGATGACTGAATGATCAAAATCAATGTCAAACTGGCCAAAACACTCAATTTCAGTGGGGGTTGAATAATTTTGAACACAACTGTAGATTAAAGATATTCAGAACTCTGCTATAAGTCAGCGATTTCACTGATATTTCCCCTGTAAGGCTGCCAATGTCCTCTACACTCTCTCTGATTTAGGGATGTGCGTTTCGGGTTTCGGAATTTCGGAATTTTCACGAAATTTCCCGATTCGTGTTTTCGGATGCGGCCGATTTTCCGAAAACTTTTAGATCCGAAAATGGCAGATCCGAAAAGTTTTACGAACCGAAACGAAATATTTTCGGAATTTTCGAATGTACTTGAAATGTGTCAAATCGAAATTTATTGCTTTGAAACGAGGAGAACAGACGTTCCGAAAAAACGAAAATTTTCGAAAATACGAAAAGTCGATACAAAAAACGAGCTAAGTGACACGAAAATACGAAAAATGGTCGAAATTCCGAAACCATTAACAATTCCGAAAAACGAAAATTTTCGAAAATACGAAAAGTCGATACAAACAACGAGCTAGGTGACACGAAAATACGAAAAATGGTCGAAATTCCGAAACCATTTACAATTCCGAAAAACGAGTCGAGCCGAACCGAATCGAAACAGAAATCGGTCGAAACGAGCCGAATCGAAAAGTTTAAAAATCCGAAAATTCGAATCGAATCGAACTGAAAAAAAAATCGGTGCACAAGCCTACTCTGATTCACTTCCTCCCCTGAAGGCTGCAACACTCTGATAGCTGGCAACACCCAGATTCAACTCTGAATAGATAAATATACATATTAAAGATACAGATGAACTCTGATTCAACTGTGGTATGATATTTCACAGCCAGGCTGCCAGTTCCCTGCTATTTGCCACTGCAAGCTTGTCCCTGCAAATCCAACAATCTCCTCTCCTCTCTGATTCACTCTTGCAACACACACGCTAGGGCTGCAGGGAAGCCTTATATAGTGTGCTGCGGGACTTAGCTCTGTGAGCCCATGATTGGGCAAAATTTGACCAATCAGGACTCTGAGCCCTAATTGGCATAGTCTTGCACCTGACCTGTGGTCAGGTGCAAGACTGTAGCCAATTACAAGCTTCAGGCCAGGGCACAGTGCATTATGGTCCATTGTGGTGCATTGTGGGCGAACACGCGGAAATGTTCGCCGTTTGGCGAACGGCCAATGTTCGATGCAAATTCCTGGGGTCTTTTTAGGGGCTCCTCCACATATTCAGGGTTTTTCAGTGCTCTTTCATATATTCAGGGTGTGCGTGTGTCTTTTTAGGGGCTCCTCCATATATTCAGGGTGTGTGGGTGTCTTTTTAAGGGCTCCTCCATATATTCAAGGTGTGTCGGTGTCTTTTTAGGGGTTCCTCCATATATTCAGGGTGTGTGGGTGTCTTTTTAGGAGTTCCTCCATATATTCAGGGTGTGTGGCTGTCTTTTTTTTTAGGGGCTCCTCCATATATTCAGGGTGTGTATGTGTCTTTTTAGGGGTTCCTCCATATATTCAGGGTGTGCAGGTGTCTTTTTAAGGGGAGAAAAAAAATGTCCTGATAGGTTTGTAACGTCATCTAAAATGCTTGGTAAAAGTCTCATCTCTAGTAGGGATGAGCTGTTCGGTTCGATCAGTTCGGAGTTCGATTCGAACTTTGGCAGTTCGAAAGTTCGCGAACTTTGAACTTTTTGGGATGTTCGCCAAAAGTTCTAAAAAAAAATGTAAATTTTTTTTAAAAGAAAATGCTTAAAAAATCCTAAAAAATCTAAAAATAAAGAGACTCTTTACTGCAGAATATTATAAGCAATGGTTTATTAGATATTGAATTAAAACGGGAATATTTTTAACATTGAAGCCTATGGGATAAAACATTCTTGTTGCTAAAACATCAGGCAGACGAGGCCCTCTAAATCAGGCACTGTAGAGGGCAGCCCGCCGGAGCCTCCCTCCCAAGGACCCCTTGACTTGAGGAGCATGCGGCTGCAAGATTACAGAGCTGCGACTGTGCGGGCTGGCCAGCCGGGTGCATGTGGCAGAGAGGTGGCGCAGGGACTCCATGGAGGGAGCCACGGCAGACCCCCCCTTCCGCCCAACCAGGATACAGGGAGCCCCCACTGACCACCAGGCTAAGGTAAGGCGACACATTTTTAAAAAAAATAAAATCCGAGGACATTTTTAAATTTCCCCAGCAACATAAAATAAAACCTTTTTTTTCTTTCTAATACTCACCTGATTCCTGGATCCACAAATTCTAGAGGTGCTGCCCGGCAGTGTCTGGAATCACATGCTGCATTAATTATACTGTAAAGCTGGGTTCACACCTGCGTTTTATTTACGCGCGCAATACGTGCGTTTGTTAACGTGCGTATCGCGCAAACGTAAAAAAACATGTGAACGCGCGTTGCAGAACGTTCACGGCCATAGACTGCAGAGTGAACGCGCTGCAATATGCCCCAAAGAAACTCCTGTACTTCTTTGGGTGTAGGACGCTTTACAGCGCGTTCCTGCGCGCTGTGAAACATGCAGGTATGAACGGGTCCCATAGCAAATAATGAGATTTCCCCGTTTATGCGTTTTACGTGCAGGAACGCGCTTAGGTGTGAACCGGGCCTTAAGGTGCTGCCCGGCAGAGTGAGGATTCATATGCTGCATTAATTATTCTTCTTACAAAGTTGGTTCCTTAACCCGTTTGCATTTGGATTGTAATATTGTGACATCCAGGGCCCCGGGTGGCGATCGGGGGGCCCCGGACGCATGGTGCCGCCAGCTGGCCGAATGCCAGGAGCTCCGGCGGCACCCGGCGCAGCTGTGAGTGATGAGGGGGCAAGGCGCAGCATGATGACGCAGAGCCGCCGGGACTGGTGTGCGCCAATTCTCACCATATAGGGTAGCGCAGTACTAGTGCCTAAACGTCGTTGAGCTGGTTTTGTTATAATAACTACACCCGCTCTGTGCCCGTCTGGTATATTCCGCTGCTTGTTACTGCTGGTGCGCTTCCATCCTGCCATACACTATAGCGCAGTAATATTTGGGTGCACTGCCACTGAAGCCTATATTACCAGATTCATATAATTTTAATATTGGACCGCAGGGTCCAACCCTGCACTCTTCCACAATACCACAAAAGGGTTACGGTGTGAAGGCACTTGCTGCCACCAAAGGCACAATATTTAGGTGCACTGACGCCTTTACCAGATTCATATCTTTTTAATATAGGACCGCATGGTCCAACCCTGCACTCTTCCACAATACCACAGAAGGGTTATGGTGTGAAGGCACTGTTGCCGACACTAAAGGCCCAATTTTAAAGCACCTATTATTACTTTCATCCAAAGCCTGCATAATTTTTACCATAATTTAGCCAAAAAAATCACTAAACTTGTTCTGCGTGTCCTAAAATGTCTTTTCATACAGGCTGACGCCCCAAGCAGTTGTTTATGAATAGATTAAAGGAAAAGCATTTATCGTCATTTGAAATGTCAATTTTTTGTTTTTAAAAGTTTCTATACATCCTACAAATCCGCCACTTCACGGGCAGGTTATGGGGACCTCCTAGGCACGATATTTGAAGGAATTTTTAGTTTTTAACCCTTATTTCATGGAAAACTCAGTTCCTTTAAAAATGCTTTTTTTAAAACTTTTTGTCCTTGTTTCCTGTCCCACAAGGCACTACCCGGACCCCCATACACCTTTTATGGCAAATATCTTGCATATATGCCCTCTTGGAGGGCACTCTAAAAATCAAACTTTTGAGTCCCATTGACTTGCATTGAGTTCGGTTCGAGTTCGAACTCTTGAAATTGTTCGAGTTCGAATGCGAACCGAACACGGGGGTGTTCGGCTCATCCCTAATCTCTAGTCCTATGAACACTCATTTCAGTTTCGCCTCAACCTGACCAGGTCTAGAGCTGTCTTTGCTGAGGACAGACAGAAGAGAGAGTGATCCACAGTGCAGAATTCAACATTATAGTGCATTGCGCGATGTATGAACAAGCGAACTGTGAGTATGACTCCAGCTCTTATATGCGGGATTCTGCAGTGAACAGGTCGAGGGAAAGTGGGTGCAGGATGCAACCGGGTGACATCCTGTAGATGACACCACCAGCCAGGATCTTACTGAACTCCAGTAACTCACCTGCAGTAGTGTCACTTCACCTGAGTTTGCAGCTGCAGCATGGCAAATGCATCCCAAGTGGACACAGTGCCGTATTACTGCAGAGCATTGTGGTAGCATTGAGGTAACACCAGTTACAGATTCTCTGTTAAAAAAAAACCACTTACTTTAGTGCCTTGATCCTGGGTGTATGACTAGTGTGGTGCATTGAATGGCGTTAACAGACTAGAAAATGCAACAGTCAGATCAGACACTTGCATCATGTTTCACAGCCTCTGTATTACTATGCTTTATTTTATGACTGTCCCCTTCATGACACTGTCAAAAGGGCAGAATATGGATGCCATTAAAATCCCCCCCCCGGAAACATTTCTGCAAACGTCCATGGTTATATACTGTTTTGTTTCCGTCTCGGACGATATCGATTTGTTATTTTGGAATTGCTTCCGAAATATGAATCGGTATAATTTTGTCTGAATTGCGAAACGAAACGCACATATCTATAAATCAGCAATTATCTTACTCATTAGACTACAAATAGGGAAAAATGCAGGTTTTGGAAAGGGGGGTTTGCGAGGGTCCTAAGAACGAGCAACAGCACTAGTGACCTGCTCTACGGTGGGGCCCGCTCAGGTCTCACAAGGTTTTAGCTTGCTTGTGCCATTACAGGGACAAATGCTCCATATGCTCTCCCCCCAGAAAGGGTGGCCAAGTACTGATTGCCAAGGACGTCATCCCTGCATGAGAGGTGCAGCAACCCCCGACGATCGTTTCGGCCTTATTAGGCCTCGTCAGGAGGGTATAGCTGACACCCCTCTAGGCACATCAAGCAAGGGGTCAACGTCTAGATAAACCTGTAAACTTATAGTGAGGAAAGGGGGGTTTGTGAGAGTCCTGAGAATGAGCAACAGCACTAGTGGCCTGCTCTACGGTGGGTGCCCGCTCAAGTCTCACAAGGCTTTAGCTTGCTTGCAAATAGGGTAAATGCATGTTTTACCTCCTTCCATTGGATAAAATGAAATGATGAAACAAAAAATACAAGATCCAAACTTGAAGAACGTTTTAACTATTATTATAATACAGTCCAGCATGTTCAAATTATTGTAGCTGAAATTCCACCCAGAAAGAATTTCTTTTGCACTGTAAAATTAAGACAGCAAGCTAGAAAGAAGAATTGGAAACAAACATGTTGACAGATATGAAATTGTCGAATACGGTCCCCAATGTCTAGTCTTTACTCTCTGTATCTCAAGTACATCTCTTCAGCCTCCTCAAACTTTATTATTTATTACAGTATCCATTTTATCTTCAAATTCCTTAGTGAGTTTCTCAAAGGCCAAAACAACTGGGTCATTCTCTTCTTTACTCATTTCCTTCAAGCGATCCCTGCCAAGAAAGCAAAACAAATGGTTAGATCATGAACCTGTGGAGCTTTATATTTTATCTAATGCACAAAACAAAAATAAGACCCAGGATGCAATCCTACACAGTGTTCCTTGCTGCATATGGGGAATGTAGCACAGGAGCGGTGGGAAGCAGTTCTGTGCATTGCTGTGATGTGCAGATGGTTTCTGCAGTAATAAACATAACCATTATAGCATGTTCCAATCTTCTGTAGTGGACAGTGTCTGGTGAGTGAAGAGAGCAGGTATGGTTTACCAATTCATACCAGTTCTTACAGAGGGGTTCTCTGAACTACAGAGAATCCTTCCTGGGTACACCTTTGTAGTATAGATGGTTCAACATATGGCAGAAC
Organism: Leptobrachium leishanense; assembly: GCA_009667805.1. Taxonomy (NCBI): domain Eukaryota; kingdom Metazoa; phylum Chordata; class Amphibia; order Anura; family Megophryidae; genus Leptobrachium; species Leptobrachium leishanense. The sequence goes on from RXON01002957.1 coordinate 45,029, forward strand.
ATTTCATGCATGTATAGGCCTTACCAGCCATCCGCGGACACACCGTGAACAACCCACAACCTGTTAGATGTCAAGGTCCTCTTCGAATACGATGGACAAACATCATCATAGATGAGAACTTTTTATCTTGCTTTTGTGATCGACTATTTGGTTCTTATTATATAAGTATTTTACTGTATTGCACTATTTTGTTTTTGTGTTCTATTATTTGTTTTAGGAATTGTGTACTAACCTATTTTCTTGTTATATAATTCTCTAATGAGACCCGTTGAACATTTCTGCTACAGGTAAATCATTATTGGTTGTAGTTTATCAGCGATTCATCCCAATGGATTATAAACCAAGATCTATGACTACTAACGGTAATATTAAATAGCTATTCCATTTTCTAATACAATACAATTTCTGATATTGTAAAGCATGGTTCACGTTGAAAGGATTGTGAATATTTTAGGTTATTACTGTCAGACCTTTTTAGATATGAAATTTCTATAACGCAGGAATGTTTAAATTTGGGGCCAGGAATTGCGTCACGCAAACAACTTGTCTGCGTCGTTAATATATAACAAGAACAAGAGATAAGCTAAACTCGTTAGTGTTACGCATACAAGAAAGGACATTTAACATTGATCAAAGACGGTCTAATGGACTCTGTTTATTTTATTTATTTGTTACAACCAAACAGGGTTTAGATCAAATGGTTTAAAAGTAAGGGAACACAATGACAACTAAGATAGATATCTCAGTATTGTGTTTATTTCGTCAGATCGAAACTCTGAAAGCCACGTAAACATGGAACAATAGGTTGCCCAATAAAGAAAAAAACCAAAGAAGGTTAAATGGCTTGGGTAAACCAGCTTGTAATGCTATGCTATTCGGCAATATGTACTATATGGTATGAGAATATTTATTAGTTAGAACTGATAATTTTAGCATCTTATAAAAACAGAGGCCCTACCACATTTAGTTGATCATCACAAATGTCTGGTGTACTAACCGCATGAAGCCGATTAAGTCGGGTAACGTGTGACTGTTAAAAACGATGCCACGAATGAATGATTGTATGTCCCCTCACATACACATCCCTGTGGATATAAGTAAAGCGGGATGAGATGCACACACGCCGTGGCGAAGTATGCCGGCGATGTCACAATAGAAATAAATTTTAATTTGTTAATAAAATCTATGGAGTCCCGGGATATAGGAATAAAATGACCCCAAACCAGTAAAAGATTGGCCAAGCCCATAAATTAATTCCTGCAGAAGGTTGATGGTTGATCCGAGAGCGCCATCTGCTGGCCAGGTAATATAACACCTGGACAGACCCCTGGAGTTGATGAATATATATATCCTCCAATCAAATGAGGCCACATAGTGATGGGCTAGATCTAAAACTGGGCGGAAGACCACTATATAGGGGGGACACTCCAGAGGAAACAGACACACTGAGAAAAGCTTGGGGAGAGACCTGAGGGACGCTTGGAGGGAAGAAAGGCAATCACCATCGGCCGCCCCTTTAAGACCGACCACACCCTAATCTTCCACCACTCTATCTTCACTAACCAGATGGTAAAGTATACCTGAATAATATGACATCTATTTTCTAATTGCATAGTCCTGACTTTAGATGTCCATCACAAACTAAAGGAATATAAATGAATTATTTTTGCTGTTTGAGCCTAATAATCAGTAGAATAGAAATTCTGCCTTTACAGTCCACTGCAGAGGACTGCTTAGGCTAGGGTCAGACGAACGCAGCTTTAACGTGCGTTTAGCCGCACAAAATCACGGCCGTGCTAGCAGCAAATGACGTCCAATGCCGGGGAACACACGAAGTACGGCCGCACGAAAGTTCGTCCGCGCAACGCAAGTGGCAAACGAACGCATTTTTTCGAGAACGTCAAACCGCTACTACTGACGTACAGAGTGCGCTGCGGCCGCATAGCGGCGTGTGTGTGTGATTGGGAGACATCAGACGCTGCTAATGTCCGGCCAACATAACGTCCAGACACAAAAAGTGTTTTATTGATGATCCGTACAAAATCACGGACGAAAAGGCGCATCGTATGACCGCTACCGCGTATTCCGTGAAAAAATATGTCCGTTCGTTCGACCGCACTTTTCCACGGTCGACGCGAAAAATGCGTTCGTCTGACCCTAGCCTAAGGAAGAAAGCTGTTCCCGGCTGCATACTTGAGCCATAATTTAGTGAAATTATTTATATTCCAAGAATACTGTTTGTGGACATCTAAAGATCAATTATATACCTATAGTGAGATACGCTGGGACCGTGAAATAGCTTTTATATGTCAAGTACTGTCCGCCCCATTCGTAACCTAGCATAACTCCTTCCATATCCATCTTGCAGCCCTTCCGAATGAATGCATGCACTGTAAGTCATTAAGAAGCGTTAGGTTAACGTATATCGAATGAAGTGCTGTGATTGATCTGTGGAAGAGATAGTCTCCCTATCGAGTGTGTTATGTATCTCCCTGAAGGAAGTTGCATTTAGTGAATAGGCCCCCACAATAATAAATTGTGCTGCAGGTGATGCCCAGTAACTGAGTGTTTATCTTAGCCAGGTGGAGGATTGGTTTATAATGGGAAAGGTTTAAGTGAATAGAATAGAGTTTGGTGTTTAAGAATTGAGGCATGCATATCTGTGGTGCGGTCTATAAACCTAAAATATCTGTCCATTAGATTATTACGTGTCGCAGTATCGCTACTAATCACAATCTATAATCACTTGTAAATTGTAGTTTGCTAATCCGTTGATAACATACGATTGTATGAAACTTGACGTGTGAATAAATTTTGGTTTGAATTCTTTTACCGTTACGCAGTCTCATATCTTTATTGATTTTATTGTGTTTAAAAATATCTAGAGAGCATCAAAAGAACTCGGGATAACGCGCCATATATTTGTTAAGACGTATATTCATTGATTGGTTATTGATCCCTATCTTAGGGGTCAAATACCAATTTATACCGCTGGTATTGGAGGCACTGTCAATAATATATATATATCTATGTATATCAACAATAAGAAAAATATGCGTCATAATTAATATATCCCTGACCTATTAAAGAAGTCAATAATCTCTAACATTACTTTTTGAAGAGTAATCTAAAATCCAGTGGGTTTTATTGATCAAGGGAGGAGGGTCTCCTGGTCAGCACTGGTAGGGCCAAACAGTCAGCAATGGTAAGGCCAGGCCAAACTGCATATTAGACAGCGGTGAGAACACAAGGTCTCCCTCACTGGTGCTTCACTGCCTTCCCATGGCACTTGATTACAGTCATATTATAGTGCCCCACTCATGAATTTAAAGTAATGGGTTTAAAATGAAAAGCGAGTGAGTTCAAAGTACTTGTAGAAAAATGCATTTGAATGTTCCAGCATCAGTTTAAAACTGAGTTATATAAATTCCTGCTCGAATTATATATTTTTGATTTTTTTGGACAGCCACTTTCAGTATACATTTTGAATTGTGTGTTATCCATTTTGCAAACATGCAAAAGATGATGAGTAATTAATTTTTAAAAATGTCCTTGTTTTGCAATATTTGTATTAAAACTTAAGTTGGTGGATTGTAGATATTGGGGTTTGGTTGTGTAGGTCCTGTTTTTCTCTTGTGTATTTTATCAGTTGTTACATTTCATTTTAATAGGGGATAGGAAAGGAAGCGGGCAAATTAGGAATTTTATGATCAGAGCAAAGGAATTATAGGAGTCTATCAGGTCTTACAATGCTGCCCAATCACACAACCCTGGAATATGGTGAGTTAATTAAGCTAGTGCTGCATTCTAGTGTTCACATACTTCTGAATTGGAATCCTGTATTTGAAAAGATCAAAACCCAAAGATACCACTTGCACTAACAGTTTATTTACCCATGTGTTTTATTTTGAAACTACCCTTAAAGCAGGGCTTTTTTTTAAGGGGTACTGGCACCTCACCACCAGCCCGAAATAACAGGAGAGAGCACGATGCTCCTCCCTCGTCCTGCAGTGGCAGGCAGAGAGTCAGAAGCGCTCGGCAGCTCATGTTGCTCCTGAACGCTTCCGATTGTCAGGAGTGTATGTAGGGACTGATAAGGGAGAGCTGGTAAAATAAAATCTCCCCTCTGTTTCTTCAGTGCCACAGCTCTGGCAGATGTGTGTAAACATGCTGCAACCCCCTCTCTCTGTCGCCGCTGAAACTTTGAACAGCATGGGGAGGGGGTGTATCATGTTTACACACATCTACCAGAGCTGCGGATTGTCAGGCAAGTGGTGTGATCAGAGGAGCTGGCACTGTAAGGAGGTACAGGGGGCCGCCTAAGAGTGCAAGACCTAAGAGTGGGTGCAAAACAAATTTGAATCCCTGGTAACTTGCCTTGACAGGGATCCAAAATTTTAAACTATCTGCCTGGTGCTATGTCCCTGCTGCTCCTCCTCTGAGATGCAGCCAGTGCCCAGCAAGCTGCATTGTATCTGCCAGGTCAGAGAGCAGACTTCCCCGCGTTGCTGGATACGGAAGCCTGCGCTCTCTCTCTCTCCTCCTGGTCCCTTCCTCCTTGCTGGTGCCTGACCCCTCTGATGATGTCAAGAGGAGGGCGTGCCAAAAGACGTCTACACTGCTGCCCGACCCCCAGCCTCCCCTGCAGTTCCAGACAGTGTGTGGTGCACCCTGGAAGGTGAGAAGGTGGAAATGTAAGTCCTAGTTGCATTGCTCTGCAGGTACTCAGTGACAGGCAGACCTCAGAACAAAGATAAAAACTGCTGCTGCTTCCAAATACTCTTCAAAACAGTATTTAAAAATATCAGCTCTGGCAACACAGATATGTTCACCTGGTCCTGCTGTTACCGCCATGTGGGGGTGTTCAAGGTCAAACATCCTCTCATTGGAGTCCCCCAATATTATTCGAACAGTACTTGGTGATAGTACAGTTTTATTGCTGTGGAGCTCATACACACTGTGCATTACTGTGAGTTTCACTGCTGTGGAGCTCATACACACTGTGCATTACTGTTTCATTGCTGTGGAGCTCATACACACCGCGCATTACTGTGAGTTTCATTGCTGTGGAGCTCATACACACTGTGCATTACTGTTTCATTGCTGTGGAGCTCATACACACTGCGCATTACTGTTTCATTGCTGTGGAGCTCATACACACTACGCATTACTGTGAGTTTCATTGCTGTGGAGCTCTTACACACTGCGCATTGCTGTGAGTTTCATGCTGTGGAGCGCCTACATACTCAGAAAAACTGAGTTTCACATTGCTGTGGTGCTCACAAATGCTAGGGGATTATCCACCCAGTGCCAGCGTTGCACAAAAGAACAAAAAACAGCTAACTGCACTGCAATACAGCTTTTTCTTGCAACGGAGGCACTTAGTGAATAACCCCCACAGGGTTACAACAATAGTTGTAGTTCATTTACAGGAACACAGCATTAAAAATAATGGTTCCCTTTATAGTATTATTACACTGTGAGACCGGGGACACACGAGCGCACCTAGTGTGGCCGTGAGTCCGCACTTACGGGCGCTAAGTGATGCTGCTGCTTTTTGAATAGCCGAATGGGCACAACATTGCACCGTACGGGGAAATCCACTGTTCGGTGTAATTTAGTGGCCAATTTAGTGCTTTTTGAGTAACCTCTAAAGAGCACTGAATGGTGAATCGAATTCCATTGTAAAGTGCAATTTCGTGGCCATTCTGCTATTTAGAGAGCTGTAAATTCTCCAAATACTGGTAAACTGACAGCGAAATACGGTGCAGTTCGCCTCAGATTGCCGCATTTCAGCTACCTTTGGCGGCAGGGAAATTGTCCCATAGAGAAGTAATGGTTAATCTATTCAGAGACCCTGAACTGCACTGGAATGTTTGCGAAATTCCCATTTTTTTCCCCACCGATTTTTCGGTGATTCAGCTCAACAGGTTTAAACAGGTGAATCCCTTAGGATTCAAAGTAAAAAAATATTATCGTTCTTAACATTTTTTATTCAACCATTTATTCTTCTCTGTTCTAGCAAAAAGCCTTTTTTTATTTTTTTGGAATTTTTCTGGATTTCTTTAGGCAAAATTTTTGATTCCCTTTTATGTTTTTTATGGCTTTTTTATTCTGTAACAGCCCATTTTATATATTTTTAATAGGACCTTTTATTATTTTCATGCATTTTATTGTTTTAAATGCTTTTTAAAGAATAGCAGTTTTTTTTATTTATTGTTTTAGCCCCGTTCGGCAGCTGATTGGCTTTATTTGGTGGCGTGCAGTGGTCGGTGGACCATCGGCGGTGGGCTCCTCAGTCCAAAATGCCCAGGACTATTTTTTGTCCAAGTCTGGGCTTGCTGTATAAACATTCAAAACTAAAGAATTTCAAATTAAATTAAAAAATGTTTCTGTTTTAAAGCAGCAGAATTGTCTGCTGCTTTTCAATTATAAAGTGAACAATGCCACTGCATTAACTCATCTTCTCATTTCCCAGGCCGGGGGCAAGTGTGGACGAGATGATGGAGTGTGTTATAACACACTGTCTCATCTAAAACCTAAGGCACCACACCAATGGTGGAGAGGCAAGGGTGCTGTAAACCTCTGTAGCACTATGCTATAAACAAACAAGGTCAGATGAGAGGTTATAGGACAGTTCAGGGTATGGCCTTTCCAAATATAGTAAACATGACCATGTAAATTGTAAAAAATTAAAAATACTGAAAAAACCCAACAACAACTAAAAAACTATTTTTTGGTCTAAGGCAGTGGCATTGTCAGCTTTTCAAGTATAAAGCGGACAATGCTGCTGCCATTACTGACCTTCCCACCCTAGGAGCAAGTACATTATTCTATATATTTCATATTATTCATGAAATGCAATGTGCCAAAATACACGAAAATTAAATAATTTTTTTCCAATTTTGGATAAAATCATGTATTTCCTTAGAAAATGCATTAACGAGTTCTACATTACTGATTTTTTTTTGTTAAAGAGTACCCTATATAGTATAAAACCACAAAGGTTTGGATAATAAAATATCGAAAAATAAATTCACGCCCTGTAGATTACTGAAATTCAAATAGAAATTTACACTTATTGATATTTTTTGTTATAGCATTCTGATATTTACATAAGACATGAGGGGCTAAATTACATTCCTAACGCTAAAACGGGGGCGCTAGGAAGGAAAAACTGCGCCCGCAGTTTTCCCCCAAGCGCCCCCGTTTTAGTGTGGAATTACAATGCAGGCGCTAAAAAAGCTGCCTGCATTGTTACCGGGCGCAAAGCAGAAGCGGAATCCGTTAACACCAAGTCCTGGCTGTGGTTAACTTTTTGCTAAGCACAGCCTGACGTTAATCAGCGCTAGTAGATTGTAATACTAACGCTGATTAACACTTTCGCTCCCCATGTTAAGTATGGGGAGCGCAAAGTACAGTAACCTCGTGCTGAAAAGCACAAGGTACCAAATGCAAACTGGTTACTTAACCCGTTAGTGTTTGGATTGTAATATGCGGTAGCCACCGCGGCTAACGTTAATGCGCACTCAAGTGAGTGTTAACGTTAGCACCAAGATTGTAATGTGGCCCGACATCTACCATAGCAATGATATATTTTTAATCTGCTGAGTTTGCTAAAAAACACAAATATAATTTGCCTGAATCTGCAAAATAACATCATTAAGAATATTATTTAAACATGATGAGCAAGAAATGGTCAACAGGAGCTCAGCACATAGGTTAATTGAGGTGATAGCGTGCCGCATAAATCACCTCCCGATCGCTAACGGGTTAAAAAAAACATTAATGAATCGGTATTAGCGCTTTTTATCGCCAGCTTACTGTACTTTGCGCACCCTATACCTGGGGAGCGCAAAGTGTAAGCACAGAGTAATTAGCGTTACGATCACATAGCCCTAAGAGCTGGTTCACACCTGGGCGTTTTACAGTGCGTTCCTACGCGCTGTAAAACACTCAGACAAGGAAATCCCATGATTTCCTATGGGCATGGTTAACACCTGGGTGTTTTACAGCACGTAGGAACGTGCTGTAAAATGCCCTACACCCAAAGAAGTACAGGAGCTTCTTTGGGGCGTATTACAGCGCGTTTGCGGCCTATGGCATAGACGTGAACGCGCTGAAATCAGCGTTTGCGTGTTTTTGTAATCAAAAACGCACGTATGAACGCCAGGTTTAAACGCCTGACAAAAACGCGCATATGAGATACGCTCAGGTGTGAACCCAGTGTCAAGCTAATTACAAACAGCTTGGCTTAGTTTTGGGACCAGAGAACACAAAGCAGGTAAAGTGATCCCAGAGTTGCAAATATGTATCATACTTACACATATGATCATGTTTTACTTTACCTTATTGTGTCAATAGTACGTTTAAAGTCTTGGAGTTTGTAGAAGGCATTGCTTTCAAATAACCTGCCAAAAAAGTAATATTCAATTAAATATCCCTTTAAATCATTACCCATGTACATTTTGTAGGATGATATTTTACTGCAATACTTAGAAATAAAATAGCACTTAATGAAGAGCGCCATCAAGGCATTACATTTGCAAACGTGCCCAGTAAATGTAAACTCGAGACTGGCCCAAAATATGGCTTGACCAGTAATTTTGAGCTGCAAAGACACTAATAACAAGCTATATTAACAGCCTGACTCGTAATTAATTGGAGTCTGTTCTAAGAGGTCATTGGTTAGGTATTGACTGTTGTCTCTCATATGATAAGCAGATAATATGGAGTTAATGTATTTCAAATCATGGCACACATTCACTCTAGACTTAGCAGTAAACATCTTGTGGAAATGACCAAAAAATGACCTTGTGGGACTCATGATCTAAACAAGAGGATAAATGACCTTTTTTCGTATGTTTAGATATATAGACAATTTATGACCCTATTGTTAACCCTACTTTTGGGAGGATGCTAGAAATATATTAGAATGGATTTGACCTCATACTCACAAGAGGGGGGTATGTCTGTCCCTTGCAAGTGCCAAACGTCTGGCCAGTGTTTTGTGTGCACAACGGAAGGCAACTCCTACTTGTGTAAGTCAACGCTGATTACTGAAAATATCCCCTATTGTTTTGTTATGGCTTAAAAAGGCAGGGTACTGTGTGGTCAGAGAGAGTGTTACCGCTGCTGCGAGTATCCAGGAGCTTAATGGCTGTTAAAGGACAGGCTGCTGGATTCAGCGCATGCCTTGTAATCTGTTTGTAAAACGGAGACACTAAAGGAAAATTTGCATCCCTGTTTTAGCGAGAGGCATAGGATAGTGCCCTAAGCATCATAAGATCTTCTCATTTTTGGAATCATTAAAGACATTTAGGGCACTATGTGCCTCTCGCTAAAACAGGGACATTGAGGGTAAAAATTTACACTTGCAAATTTTCCCTTAGCATACCCCTTTTACAAACAGATTACGAGGCAGGCGCAGAATTCAGTAGCTGGCCCCGTAACAGCCGCTAAATTCCAGGATACTCGCAGCAGCGATAACGCCCTCTGCCGCTAGTATCACGGCTTGTGCTTCCGGGGCATGTGATCTCGCTCTTGCGAGATTGTGCATGGCCACAGAGCGATCGCGGAGGGAGACTGGGGGCTAATGTCCCCAGTCTTACTCTGTTCTCGGTGGCCAGAAGCGGCAGATCGGGCATTCTCGCTGCAGGATGAGAGGTGAGTATCTGATTTTTGGGAGGCTTTTCAGCTGGTGCTGACTGATTCCGCAGAGGTGGAATCAGTTAGCACCATCTTAAAGCTGTGTCTAAGTTTTCAGTTAGCCGCAGCGGGACGTAATTGGCAATTTGACTTCGTGATCCTAACGCTAATTACTCTTTGAGCTCCCCATGTTAAGTATAAGGAGCACAAAGTACAGTAAGCTTGCGCTAGAAAGCGCTATTACCGATGCGCTAGCGGATTTTTTATCCCGTTAGTGATCGGGATGTGATACCTCAGTTATTACTTATGTGAGCGCTAGCGTTAGCGTTAAGGAGGTGATAGGCCCCTTAATGTGCTATGAAAGACAATGCTACATAGCTTAATCTAGCTGATGCCACCTACAGTTGCAAGAAAAAGTATGTGGACCCTTTGGGATTATGTGGAGTTTTGCATGAATTGGTCATAAAATGTGCTCTGATCTTCATCTAAGTCATCTAAGTCTAAGTGTTCAATAAACACATGAAAACATATAATGTTTGTGTTGTATTATTTTAAGCAGACTGTGTTTTTCAAATTGTTGTGACTTAGATGAAGATCAGAGCACATTTTATGACCAATTCATGCAAAACTCCACATAATCCCAAAGGGTTCACATACTTTTTCTTGCAACTGTATACCTGCAGATATTAAAGGGACAATAGCTGACCTGTTGATAGTTTCAGTAAGACCATTGTGTGGGATAGTAGGGCATAAGAATATATTTATATATGAGGTAAATTTATCAGTGTGATAAAATATCTCTTTATGAAATCAGATCTAAATAAAGAGTATCTCTATGGTTCCAATCTGCTGCTGCAGGTTAGGTAAAGCTTGCACTAGCATGCTCAACCATATTTAGGGCCCTATTACAATATTAACGCTAGCGTCAGCACTCAGATATGTGAGCGTTAACACAAGGTTAAGTGACTTTAACAAATGCCCCCTATATTACATTCCTGACGCTAACGGGTTAAAAAATATCCGTTAACGCATCAGTGATTGCGGTAGCTTGTGTAAGGTACGCAAAACCAGGTACCACATACAAATAAACCAGGTACCCCATAAACATACACTATTAAATGTTACAATTCCAGTTTCAGCAATCAAAGAGTATCAAGGTTATTCAGAGAGCGTGAAAAGCAGGAGAATGACTGGAGAATGACAGGAGAATGAAAGATTCTAGGTCAAAATAGCCAATTTGGAAAGTGAGATGAAAGGGAGAATTTTTCTGGTTTGGCTATTTTGACCTAGAATTTTTCATTCTCCAGTCATTCTCCAGTCATTCTCCTGCTTTTCACGCTCTGAATAACCCTGTATAGCTCTGATAAAGTAAATTCATGGCATTTCTATTAAACCACCAGTAGATGGCAGCAGAGTGAAAAGCCTGAATGATGAGCACGTTTTCATGTAAGATGTTTCCTTAGCAGAGGGAACCAAAAGAGCAGACATTTTAATCCTGGTAGGAACAGATTATCAGATACAATCCTACCAGAACTGAAGGTCATGCTTTGTGTCATTGCAGAAAACTGTTAAATAAAAACCCTTCTGGTTTCACCCAGCCCACTCCCTTCGCACATTGGAATTATTGACCAGACTTTCAGCATATGTGCAACACTTGCGCAAATTAACTGTACTTTTGTGCTCCCTATACTTAACATGAGGAGCGCAATCAGAGATTAGCATTAGGATTACAAAGTCCTAACGCTAATTAACGCATCAATGTGATAATGAAAAAGTTAACCACCACTCGAAGCTGGTGCTAACTGACTCCGCTTCTGCAGAATCAGTTAGCACAAGCTCAACCCTCCCCAAAAAATCCGATATTCACATCTCATCCCGCGTCGAGAAAGGTTGGGCTGATCCGCCACTTCTGGCTGCTGGAAGCAGAGTGAGACTGGGGACAAATAGTCCCCAGTCTCCCTCCGCGCATCACTTTGCGGCCTTGCACGATCTCGCGAAAGCAGAGACTGTAGCCTGGCAACATAACCCTCCAGGAGGTGATACTCGTGGCAGCGTGGAAGCGTTGCCGTGAGTATCAGGGAGGGTAGCACTGTGTTAAGGGGCAGGCTGCTGAATTAGCGCCCACCCCATAATATGATGCTAAAACAGGGACGCTACGGGGAAACCTCAGTTTTAGAGACACAAATGTAATAGTGCCCTTTAGTATTGCGTGCTGGGAGTGCCTTGTGGTTTGTCCTTTGGAGGAGTGGTCCACAGCCCTGGTTCTCAAGTATCCTTAATAAGCCAGGTTTGTGGGGTAGCTGAAGCACAGCACAGGTGATATGATTTGCTGCTCAGTGATTGCAGGATTCAGTCTGCATTTCCCCCAAGGTGATCTTTAAAATCTGTCCGTTAGGGGGACTTGTGGACCAGGGTTGGGAAACACTGCTGTAGAATGAAGCAAAAAGCTGAAATGTTACATCTATAGCCAGACAATTACATACCCATTATTTTTCACAATTTCTTTTAGATATCCATGTCTGTAGAAATCAACTACATATGAGTTTAGGAACATTTTTCTTCCAGAACCATCGGTTTTCTCCAGATGAAGGACTGGAATGTTTCTGTCAGGAATTCGAGCTGTTTGCAACATGAGCTGCAGAAATACAGTTGAAAATTATATTTCTATACTGTATATTGCTATTTTAGTAACAAAACATTTTTATTATGTAAATAATGTACATTTGAATTATTGTATAGTCTTCTTTAGAAATATTTCACCACAATTACATTGTAGAGCTTTTTCACTTATTAAAAGAAGACATTATGGATCATGGAAAAAATTAATTCAATATTTATACAGGCTTTTTTTGCATTATTTTGTATTACAGGCTTTTTTTGCATTATTTTGTATTGAATATTTGTATATGAATACCTGCGTCCAGGCATATACTTACTCCAATAGAGGAGCCATATTTTATGATGCAGAGATAAACTCAACAAAGCTGAACTTCATCAAGGTAATTTGCCTGTAAAGCTTAATTTAACTGCTTGATGTCATAAAACAAAATACTTACACTGCTGACATTTTCCAAAGTAATCAAGTTATGATCTGTATTTCCAGAAAGGCAAGCAAAAGGAGATATTGCGCTTCTTTCCTCAGTGCAATCCAGTAGGTGATTAAGCAGGTTGGAATCTGTGCATTCTTTACCTGCAAAATCTGATAAACATTTCATTGCAAACACATTAGCATACTAATCTCGTGCTGATTAATTGTGTTTGTAATATCTGTTAATTTTGTTAAATAGAAACAAATGCACTCTAAATAGGCCCCAGCTGTCCCTCTTCATGCACGATTGTGCCCAATTAAGTGGACTGACTCCCACTAGTCTGAGAAAGTAACCTGTCACACTTTCCTGGTAAAGAAGCCACATTCCATTCTCCAGAGAGTCCACTCTTGATGCCCAGGGATTGGCTTGCACATTTTCTCTGTGAATCTGCCTCTTTGGGAATTACTAGTGTCACAAATTGCATTACTGGCCCACCAACCACTCTACCAATCTCCTTCCTACCAATGTTGGGAGGTATGACTCGTGCATAATTTATTTTACAGAATTAGTAATTTGTTTGTATTTGGTTACCAACAGGAAACAGCAGATATTCTTCAATCTGTATGTTAAATGATTCATATAAACAGATAGAGAATTGCAAAATGTAGTTAAAAAATTATTTAACCTGTAAATCCAGTGCGAGTAATTATAGTACCTGTACAATTAAAAGAATAATCATGTTCAGCTGAGTCAGGCAAACTTCATCTCCCCTGGTCTTCTACTGCCTATTAATCATTGCACACAGCGTTAGCAGGATCGTTCCTAAATTAGTTATTTTTCCATACTTATGCTTCAGGAACTTTCATTTTCAGTATAGATGATGGGCCCTAATCTAATCTCCTCCCTGTAACACACTTGCACAAGCAGGATACCACCGACATTCCTGTGGTAGTGCAAGACATTTCATTCCAAGCTCTATTACAACAAGCTTTGACAGTCACCATCGCATATGCTCCATAGTCCATAGGACTCCATTGAGCGTAACTAGAGGAGATGTGTGAGATCTAATAAATGTGATATTGCGTCGTGCAAGGTCTGGCGGAGGGAGACCGTCAGTGCCTATAATGAGTGATAAATTGCAGCTACAATGAGGAGACATGTCGCTAAGTGAATTTAATGTAAAGTACCAATGCAGCCAAGATAAATTTAAAGGGTTGTATCTATCCAAATCTAACCCTATAGGGCAGTGGTTCCCAACTCTGGCCCTCAAGTACCCCTAACAGGCTAGATTTTAAGGATTAAATTGGGGAAATGCAGATTGAATACTGCAATCACTGAGCAGCAAATCATATCACCTGTGCTGTGCTTCAGTTATCTGGAAAATCTGACCTGTTAGGGGTACTGGAGGACCAAAGATGGGAGCCACTGCTATAGGGAATACAACCCCTACAGGTCTATTCACTAAAAGGTGAAACTTAGAACAATTGATAGAAGAGAACAATCTAGACCAGTGTTTCTCAAACCTGTCCTCGGGACCCTCGACCAGGCCAGATTTTGCAGATCACCTTGGGGAAATGTAGACTGAAGACTGCAGTCACTGAGCAGCAAATCAGATCACCTGTGCTGTACTTCAGATATCTGCAAACATGGCATGTCAGTGGGTCCTCAGGACAGGTTTGGGGAACACTGGTCTATGCCAAATAGCCAATTTGAAAAGTGAGATAAATGGGAGAATTTTTCTGGTTTGGCTATTTTGACCTAGAATTTTCATTTCTCCTGCCAGTTCTCCTGTGTTTCACCTTTAGTAAATAGACCTGTATATGTATATCTATGCATGTGGTAAAGAGGCACAAAATCACTTTCCTACATCACCTTTATAATTCTCACTTGTGTACCTGAACTAATTGTATAACATTGGATAACAATCACTGTCACTGCTTTCTACATCGACCATATTTATACTCAATTATCAGTTGGCTGCTCTTTATATTAGCTGGACTCATAATTGTTCAGAGCTACAGTTGAATGCCATCAGTGGTGCTGGTGTTCTCTGTTATAGTTCATAGGATTCCATGGAGAGTCATGTGAGCCTAGTGCAAGACGCATGAAAGACATAAGACATTATAGTGGAAGGACATGCGAGAACTATTTGTTTTCTGTGTCCGCAACTTTACAAAAAGAGGACGCAGAAGATTGCACTCTCCTCCTCACCGAGGGTTTGTGGTTTGTTTGGAGGAGGTATTGTAGTTGCAAAATCAGCTTTTGAAATCAGGGGTTTTTTTTGCTTGTAGGCTAGAATGATGGGTGACTGGGCAGGACTCATCATTTTCCAAATGTTAACTACCCCGTGGGGTTCTCACAATCGAAAGGTCAATAATCTCTGTTTCTTTGCTTTTTTATTATTATTATTTTTAATAACAGTTTTTCATAGAGTGAATTTATGAACTACTGTACTTTTAAAATAATATTCTAATCAGAATTGTACAGTTTTACAAAGATTTCTGTTCACCTGCAATAAAACAACTAATAAAACTCTATCAGGGTTATTCAGAGAAAGGTGATACCAGGAGAATTGTCAGGAGAAGAGAACAAACTAGACCAAATAGCCGATTTGGAAAGTGAGATAAATGGGAGAATTTTTCTGGTTTGGCTATTTTAACCTAGTATTTTCTCTTCTCCTGTCATTCTCCTGGTGTTCACCTTTCTCTGAATAGACCTGTATGTAACTTCACCAAGCTGCTAATTACCAAAAACTCCACTGAATGAGAGAATGGGTCAGTGAAGAGGGATAGATTTGGGTGCGTATGTCTTATTCTCTTCCAATTACCCCTCAGGCCACTCCAAAGCATGTGTTTATGCCACTTAGTACGATGAGTGCAAAAATGAAAGCAGACCTGCTGTGTATCGCTCAATGCAGTATGAGCAGACAAATTATATCTACATGGATATACATCTAAATGGAACACAGAGACACAGCCACAGGACTTACGGATTTGTGAGAGTGGAAGACTATATTCCTTCTCCCAATGAGCCAGCTTTGCCAATGTAAGAAGGAAGTGTCCAAAGATGTTTGCAACTTTACGGTTGTACTCTCTGAGAGCAAAATAAAATTCATGTGGGGGTTTTCCAAGGTATATCTGTAACAACAATATGAAATAAATGAGTCAAGATTGTTTATATTTGTAATCAACTCTTTATTTCTAGTTATATATTTTGAGTGTCTACTTAAATACATATATATAGTGATGGATATAATTATTTGATCCCCTGCTGATTTTGTACATTTTCCCACTGACAAAGAAATAATCAGTCTGTAACTTTAATGGTAGATTTATTTTAACAGTGAGAGACAGAATAACAACAAAAACATCCAGAAAAATGCATTTCAATAAAGTTATAAATTGATTTGCATTTTAATGAGTGAAATAAGTATTTGATCCCTTCACAAAACTTGACTAAGTACTTGGTGGCAAAACCCTTGTTAGCAATCACAAAGGTCGTTTCTTGTAGTTGGCCACCAGGTTTGCACACAACTCAGGAGGAATTTTGTCCCACTCATTCCAAATCTTCTCCAAGTCATTAAGGTTTTGAGGCTGACGTTTGGCAACTCGAACCTTCAGCTCCCTCCACAGAATTTCTATGAGATTAAGGTCTGGAGACTGGCTAGGCCACTCCAGGACCTTAATGTGCTTCTTCTTGAGCCACTTCTTTGTTGACTTTGCCTTGTGTTTTGGATCATTGTCAAGCTGGAATACCCATCCACAACCCATTTTCAATGCCCTGGCTGAGGGAAAGTGGTTCTCACCCAAGATTTGAAAGTACATTACCCCGTCCATCATCCCTTTGACGCGGTGAAGTTTTCCTGTCCCCTTAGCAGCAAAACACCCCCAAAGCCTAATGTTTCCACCTCCATGTTTGACCATGGAGATGGTGTTCTTGGGGTCATAGGCAGCATTCCTCCTCCTCCTCCAAACACAGAAAATTGAGTTGATGTTTATTGGGAAACTACAGACGGGCCTGTACATATGTTTTTTTTTGAGAAGGGAGACCATGCGTGCGCTGCAGGATTTCAGTCCTTCACAGCGTAGTATGTTAGCAATTGTTTTCTTGGTGACTATTGTCCCAGCTGCCTTGAGATCATTGACAAGATTCTCCCGTGTAGTTCTGGGATGATTCCTCACCGTTCTCATGATCATTGAAACTCTACGAGGTGAGATCATGCATGGAGCCCCAGACCGAGGGAGATTGACAGTTATTTTGTGTTTCTTCCGTTTGCTAATTATCGCACCAACTGTTGTCACCTTCTCACCCTCATTCTAGCATAGAAACGGTTTATGAAATATTTAATAAAACCGCAAATATTTTTTTTCCATTGAAACCTATAGGATTCTCCTGTTTAAACCTGGTGAACTGAACCACTGAAAATCAGGGCTTTTCACTGATATAACATTTCACCCAAAAATTCTGAAAAATGCCCAAATATCCTAAAAATTAAACAAAATAGCTTATTGCCACAAGTGAAAAAATCAACGGTTTAAGAAATACTTAATAAAAACGTGAATATTTTTTTACATTGAAACCTATGGGGAAAAAGGCCTAGTTTCTTTAAAAAAAGTTAGGAAACCTAAAATTTCACCCAAAAAATCCTGGAAAATGCCCAAAAAATCGTAATAAATAAATAAATGAGCAAAATGGCTTATTGCTGCAAGTGAAAAAAATAACCGGTTTAAGAAAGACTTAATAAAAACTGGGATTTTCTTAACATTGAAACCTATAGGCGAATCCTATAAGTTTCAATGTTAAAAAATCCCAGTTTTTATTACGTTGAAATAATTTTGTTCCATTTTGTTTTGTTTTTTTTCGTTTTGGAACATTTTGCTCCATTTTGGCTAATTTTCGCGTGCATCCAGCAACAGCGACGAACGCAAACTTTTTTATTATTATAGATGACGAAAAATGGTGCTCACGACACAGTTGTTAGTGTTTTAGAGGCAAACTGGCCAGGTTAAAAGGCAATTGTATTTCAAAGAGGGCATTCAACTCTATGTAAATCAATGCTGAAATCAGTGTCCCAACCACATTTAACCCCTTGAAAACACCAGTTACTTAACATAATCAACCTAATACAATGCCGAATTAAACTAATAAGAGACCGGCCAAATAGCAAACCAACTTTAGTTTCATGATTCATTTATGTGTGCCTCTGGTATCAATAAACTGACCTGTTATTCTGACTATCCTTTCACTAGTTTAGTAGCCTGGTCATTATAAGGTCCGGTTCTCAGCTTAGAGATCCCCTCTCTTATGTCCTGTCCTGGGATTTTCTCTGTGTTGGGTTATACGCTATGCCAACATTGTCACACACTGGAGCTGCACATCTAGGGTTGCCACCTTTTTTTGAAGCCAAACCCGCAACACTATCAACGCATAGCAAAATATTTTTGCTGCTCACGGGCATACGCACAGACACTCAGTCACACACATATACATGTCCTTCCCTTTCACATCACATTTCAGTCCCTTTCACCACCGAACCTCAAATCAGACCCATTAGGCCCCAAATCAGACCCTCTCTGAACCACATATCGGCCCTTTAATCTGCAAATAAGCCCCTTTCACCCCAAACCTCCTCACACTGTACACATACAGATGAGAAAGGGAGAGAGTTGAGAGAAAGGGGGGTGAGGAGAAAAGGGGGGAGAGAGGGGGAGAGAGAGGCAGGAGAGAGGGGAGAAAAGAGGGAGGGAGAGGCAGGAGAGAGGGGAGAAAAGGGGGAGAGAGGCAGGAGAGAGGGGAGAAAAGGAGGAGAGGGGAGAAAAGTGGGAGAGAGAGGCAGGAGAGAGGAGAGAAAAGGGGGAGAGAGTGGCAGGAGAGCGGGGAGAAAAGGGGGGAGAGTGGCAGGAGAACGGGGAGAAAAGGGGGAGAGAGGCAGGCGAGAGGGAGAAAAGGGGGAGAGAGGGGAGAAAAGGGGGAGAGAGGCAGGAGAGAGGGAGAAAAGGAGGGAGGGGTGACAAGGGGGGAGAGAGGCAGGAGAGAGGGTGACAAGGTAGGAGAGGCAGGAGAGAGGGGAAATGGGAAGAGGGAGGGAAAGGGGGAAAAGGGGGAGAGAGGGGAAGTGAGGAGAAAAAGGGGGTGGAAGGGGAAGAGGTGAAAAGGAAAGGGTGACAGTGAGATGAGAAGGGTGTAAAGGGGGAAGGGTGGAGAGGGAGGAGGACTAGGGACAGTGGGGGTGGAGGAGGAGAAAGGGGGGAAGAGACAGAGTCCTGCTCTACCTGCATTACCCAGCTCCTTCCAGCAGCTCCTCAGTCCTTCTTCCCTGTCCCAGCAGCTCCACATGTCACAGCCAGCAAGCACGTGGTCTGGAGCATGTGAGGGAGCAAGGGGCTGATAGGAGGAGGCAGAGTGGGGAGGAGACGTCACTGCAAACCACCCCCACACTGCCAGTGATTGGTGGAGTGTTACTTCACTCACACGCAGCCAGAGTGAGTGAAGAAATCATTCCAGGGTCCCAGCTGCGGCAAAGTCATGTGTCCGGGTGACAGGTGACCCCAAACACGGACACATGACCTGAAAAACGGACAGTCCGGGTCAAAACTGGACGGGTGGGAACCCTATGCACATCATGTCCCAGTGCATTTCTCGTTGGTGCAGCGCCTCACAGAGGAGCGCTGGAATAAAGAGGGCCTGTCAGGAGCGGCAGGGAGCGAGTAAACAGAATTGGAAGACTCTGAAAGTCCAAATTCTGGATAATGAATGCTGTACTGGTAGAAGAAATCAGCAACATTTTTAGCCACAAAAAGAGAAATTAGTCAGAAATGGTGTCTTATTTTTTCTTACTGTGGTCAGAGAAACCTAAATAGCTCACATTTGGTATTACTAGTTTTGTTTCTCGGAGATAAACTCTCTAATGCTCTTTGTATTGATTCACATCATCTCATTTATTGCATTCATTACATTTCAATTTAGTTTCTATTTGGACAATAATAGCAGAGTGTAAGTACCATGTTACACAGATTACAATCTTGTCAAATGCTAAATATAACATTTTAAAAAGTGGAAGAAAGAACCTTTTCTATCATCTGGACATATGTTTGTAGTGTAGCTAAAGCAATTAAATAATAAAAAAGGCAAAAAATATTAAAGTAAAAGCCAATAAGTTATGCAAAGGATTTAGCTCACTGTTTAAACTCTTCATATTTGGTTTGACAATAGAAGTTATTGTATGATTCAATGTTGCATAATTTATATCTGATGCTCTTTTGATTGTAAATCTAGTTTTATTTTTTATAGTAATAAATTTTTATTGTTTCTTATAGTTTCACAAGGTACATATAATAATGCAAGAAAAGTTGCTCCAGAACAGGTAACTACAGCATATTTGCAGAGTTAAATTTGAGCGACATTAAACAATATCCACATAATTTGCGTAAGTGTGGTTTTGAGTCCATTAGTGTGCATACATGTAATAGCATACAGTATAGAGAAGTTAACAAAAAATGTGGATTATATAAGTAGTAAACATATTTTGAACGTGGGAAGGGTGGGGAAGGGTGTGGCATGGCGAGTAGATGAGTACATGAGAGTCGGTGGCAACTGTGTAAGGTGTGTTACTTACACACGGGGCGAGCCTCCGACCAGTAGAACCAGCGGCGTAAGTGGGCTGCGCTCGTGCCTGAGGCACTGTGTATTAGCTCATCAATATCTTGGGTGTTATGTACTTCTTGAAGCCATTCACGTATAGTAGGAACATTAGCGGTCTTCCAATGATGGGGCAACACAGCCTTAGCCGCGTTAAGTAGACGTATTTCGAGCGTGCGTTTATAATCTGTGTGTTCCACAGGTGTGTGGAGCAGTAACATAGCTGCCGGTGTAAAGTCTGGGGGGGATTCTGAGACCTTGCAAATGGTGCTGTGAACGGCCTGCCAGTATGGTTGGAGCATGGGGCAAGACCACCACATGTGGAGTAAGTCCGCTTGTGGCGCTTTGCATTTCCAACAGGAACCATTGTGTGTGGGGTCAAACACCCCCAACGTTTTAGGTGGGCGATACCACCTAGAAAGGAGCTTGTAGGCCGTTTCTTGAGATTTGGTGGCGATAGAGCTGGACGTGGTGAGGAGGGTGATTTGGTCCCACTCCTCCTCGGTGAAGGACAGCTGGAGGTCTTCCTCCCATTTGGCGCGGTAGGAGGGGACGGGGTTCGTGAGGGATTGTAACAGACCATACATAACCGATATACCATGGGGCGGTGGATGCGGTCTCTGGGCCAGGGTTTCAAATGTGGTGAGAGGGCGAGTGAATTGAGGTAGAGGGGCTAGCGAGCGCATGTAAGCCGCGAGTCGGTGGAAATAAAATTTGGTCAGGAAAGATTGTGGCCAGGGCAGTGGGATGTCCTCAGGAGACTTAAAGGCATTGCCGTCAATAAAGTTGGATGCCCGTATACAATGTGGTGCTTGCGTTTGTTCAGTTGTAATTAGTCTCCGGGAGAATGCGGGCAGGTAATATAACGGTAGGAGAGGTGACGGCCATGGGGCAATTTTGGTAGAGTTTTGTAGCGTCTTCCAGGTGCGAAGTGTAGCTGAGATAGTAGGGTGGTGGGTGACGCGGTAGGGAGCGTTCGTGCCATTTAGCCAGGGAAGAGAAGCCAGTGGGGCGTCTGCCAGTGTGCGTTCCAGGGGGATCCAAAGCTTGTGGTCTGCGCCCGATGTCCACTCAAGTATGCGCAACAAGTGTGCAGCTTGATGATAGCGGCGGGCATGGGGTAGTGCCAGTCCACCCGCAGATTTGGATGCGGTCAGCAACTCAAATCTGAGCCGTGGTCTGCGATTATTCCAGACAAAAGCGGTAAATTTAGTCTGCAGGGACCTGAAGAATAAAGTGGGTACGGCTATTGGTAGGGTCTGGAACAAGTACAGCAGGCGGGGGAGTATGTTCATTTTAAGGACGTTAATGCGCCCGAACCACGTTACATGGGGAAATGCCCATTTGGTGAGGTCAGCTGTGATGCTGTGCAGTAATGGGAGGTAATTTGCCTCGTAAAGGTTGGACGTATCTGCAGTGAGGAAAATGCCTAAATATTTAAGTGAGGATTTGCACCATCGGAAGGGGAATGAGGCTTGTAGCTGAGCGCGCATAGGGGGGGACAGTAATTCCTAAGATTTCTGATTTATTCATGTTAATTTTGTAATTGCTAATAGTGCCAAATTCTCATAGTAAGGAGGTGAGGGCGGGGAGGGAGATCAATGGTTGGCGGATAAAGAATAACAGGTCATCGGCATACGCTGCCACTTTATGCCGGTGACCCGCCACCTCAATGCCATGAATCGAGGGGTCAGTACGGATTGCGTGCAGGAGGGGTTCGAGTGAAAGTGCAAAGAGCAGAGGTGAGAGAGGACAACCCTGCCTGGTGCCGTTTCGGATATGGAAAGGGGTGGTAAGGGTGCCATTTAGAATGATACGTGCTGTTGGATCTGCATAAAGGGAACCAATCCATGCTAGCATGTTGGAACCAAATCCCATCTGTCGGAGGGTGTAAAACAGATAGGGCCAGCTGACCCTATCAAAGGCCTTTTCGGCATCGGTGGATAATAACAGGGAGGGATCAGATCGAGATTTGGCGGCCACATGAACGAGATTCAGTGCCCTGACTGTTATCTCTGGCCTCTCTCCCAGGTATAAATCCCGTCTGGTCCGGGTGAACTAAACTTGGGATGTGACGAGCCATCCTCAGGGCAAGGACTTTGGCGAAGAGTTTCAAATCTTGGTTCAGTAGTGATATGGGCCGAAAGTTAGCGCATAGGTCATGGTCTTTGTCGGGTTTGGGTATTAATGTAATGGTGGCGGAGAGTGATTGGGGTGGTAGGACATGGTGGTGTTGTGTCAGGGTATTAAATGCCTTTAACCAAGCCGGAGCCAAGGTAGGAAGGAATGTTTTATAGTAACGGATGGATAAGCCATCCGGGCCCGGCGTCTTGCCCGTAGGGGTCAGCTTAATGGCACTTTGGAGTTCTTCCACGGTTAAAGGGGAATCTAAAGCTTTCCGCATGAGCAGAGTCAATTTAGTGTGTGTGTGCGTGTCCACAAATTTACGCATGGAGTCAGGGGAGGAGGGGTGATGGTCCGTGGGGAGGTTGTAAAGTTCCGTGAAATGATCACGGAGTATGGAAAGCATGTCCTGCGGTAGTGTGACGGGTGTGCCCTGTGGGTTGCGTAGTTTGGAAATATATAGCTTCTCCCTGTGGGCCTTGAGTGCACGTGCCAATAGCCGTCCGCATTTGTTGCCATGTTCATAATAAACACGACGAGTAGTGAGGAAAGCTTTTTGAGCAGTCTTGTTCAGGAGCGTGCTTAGTTCGGTGCAAAGTTCCAGAAGCTCTCTAGATATGGTGTCGTTATCTATAAAAGCTTGTGGGACTTTTCCAGCGCCTGGATGCGGCATAGCAGCGTGTCCCTTTGAATGTTGTAGTGCTTTTTTTTTTAGGAACCCTGCTGTATCAGGTAACCTCGAATCACGGCCTTATGTGCTTCCCATAAGATTTGAGGGGTGTGTCAGGTGAGGAGTTTTCTGTGAAATAATGCTGGAGAGTCTGGAGGGTGCCTTGTTTAACTATGGGGTCACTGAGCAATGTTTCGTTTAGTCGCCAAGTTCTATCTTTAGGGCGTACTAGGGGGAGGCGAGTGTGAGTAGGACTGGGTGGTGGTTGGACCATGTCATCGGGCCTATGTCCACTGTGTCTAAGAGGTGGAGATGGCCAAAACGTAAAAACAAACAGTCCAGTCTCCAGTAAGATTGGTGAGGTGTGCTGTAAAAAGTATAATCCCGCGTGGCGGGGTGGATGGCGCGCCAGCAGTCCACTAAACGGTGTGAGTTAAGCGCTGAATGGGCCTGTCGTAGTACAGAATGCGGGACACTAGTAGATCCCCTGGAGGTGTCCAGTCTCGCATCAAGTGGGAGGTTGATGTCCCCTCCTGGAAATCCGCTAGGGCTCCCAGCAAGGAGCGTAGTACTTTGTGCTGGTTCCTATTCGGCAGATATATAGATGCAAAGGTGTATAGTTGCCCTCCTATTATCCCTTTGACAAAAGTGTAACGGCCATCTCGGTCCAATTTCGAGTCTGTGACGTTAAGGGGGAAATCTCTAGAAAAGAGGATAGCTGTACCACACACCTTGCCTGCGGAGGAGTTACTGAAGAAACCAGTCGGGAACTTCCGATCATGCAGACGCGGTGCCCTGTCTGCTTCAAAGCGAGTTTCTTGTAAAAGGACCACATCCGCGTGATTAGATCTGAAGTCCCGAAGGGCCATGTGCCTTTTTTCTGGTATGTTCAGGCCCCTAGCATTTATCGTGAGGACTTTAATGTGTCTGGGTGCTGTAGCCATACTACCAACAAGAGGGGTAGGTAAATGCCAATAGGAGGGGGGAAGGGACGGGGAAACAAGGAGTACGCGCCTAAGTGGGACAAAGCACCGCCGCGAAGCGCGGGAACGAATGCGTGTCACATTATTCTGTACACAGGCACTATCTCAGGGGTAGGAGCAGGCGACCGCCGAGAGCAACTGATTATAAAAAAGACAGGTTGCTTACGAGTGCAAACAATACAGTGATAAAATAAACAAGAAACAGTGAAAGAGCCTGGGCCGAGTCGCCCGCTCAGTGTGCGACATGTCGCCAACCGTGTCATGTGGTGCCGAACCAGTAACCACCGGGGCGAGGGCCCGCGTGGTCATAGACATGTATACACATCAAGGCAGCCAACAAAGTGACCTGTCCGGTGATGAGCCCGAGTCAGCATCGGGGAAAAGGATACAGAAAGCAGTCCTCAGGAGGATCCAGGGCTTCCAGGAGAGTGGTATGCAGGAGGGGGCCACCATTGGTAGACCGCCCCAAGGGTGTAGGCATCCCGGGAGATCAAGCGTGTGAACAGCCGGTGGGCAATGGGGGGGCAGATCTGGCGGGAAGCGTGAGGATCACCGGGGTCCCCAGAACTGAGGCCATCCTGCGATATCAGGAGCCATGTTGTCGAGTTCTCAGAAGCCCTCCAGAGCGGCGGTCATGTCCAGTGATCCGGACCGGCCAAGGCAGCAGCCAGGCAGGAGTCATCCATCTTGAAAATCAGAGGGCGCCACGGTCCGGATCGACGAGTATCGGCGGCGACGAGGCCTCTGGGGTCGCGAGGGTGCTCCAAATGATGGGGTGTACATATGGGTCAAGTCCAGCCATGCAGATAATACGTCCTTGGGTAGGGCGAGGGCTTCCAGAAAGACCAGGAGGTCAAGCTCCGAGCGTAGGGTTATAGGGCCAGTGTCAGTACGGACCTGTATGCCGAATGGGAATAGCCACTTGTAGGCGATGCGCCGTTCCTGTAGAGCTGCTGTGAGGGGGCGTAGAAGGCGCCTAGATTGCAGGGTCGCCAGCGACAGGTCCTGGTATAGGGAGATGCTTGCATCATCGAATATTATAGTGCGAGATTGTCTAGCCGCTTCCATAATTTCCTCTTTAACAGTGTGCCTCAAAAGACAACAGACCACATCTCTCGGTGGGGTACCTGGGGGGCCTTTAGGGCGTAGAGCTCTGTGGAGGCGTTCAAATTCAATCTCCGCATCAGGGTTTCGTTGTATGAGGCCGTTAAATAAGCGTAGTAATGTGCGCTTCAAGTCTGATGGGGACTGCTCCAGTTCAGGGAGACCTCTCACCCGTATGTTGTTTCGGCGTCCTCTGTTTTCCAGATCTTCTAAGTGCCGTGCCATAGTCTGTAAGATCTGATGTTGGGATTGCAGTGAGGAGGTGTGTATCGTCAGGGTTTCAAACTGGTGGGCCTGTGTGGTCTCCACGTGCTGCACCCGATGTTGCAGGCTGCCAAGCTCCTTACGCAGGCCCCTGATTTCTGTAAGAAGTGAGTCCTGAAGGCCTGAGGTCGACGCTGCCAGGTCAGCCTTGGTGGGTAGGGAGCTGAGAAGGTGATGGAGCTCCGGCGGGAGGTCCCAGGGGCCAGTCGAGCGAGTAGGGGAGCTGAGGATGCGGGGGTCGCCGCCATTTTGTCCCGCATGGGCGCCTGTATGGCGTCCGGGATCGGTGTCAGGAACTGCCTGATGGAGCTCGTTGGCGAGTCCCCGGTGGTCTCAGAGGGGCCAGGAGTAGTTGGTGGCCTGCGGGGCTTACCCATCTCACTGCAGACGGGGTGCGGAGGGAGGTGAGCGGGTCGACTCGGCGGAGCTCCGGGATCAGGCGGCCATTACTCTCGGCGCGCAAGCCACGCCGCCGTAAATCTAGTTTTAAACCAAATTCAACAGTTTAGTATCTGCTTACCTGCGATTGGTGTAATCTTAATGGGTGTTGAATAAAGTATGACCTTTCAAAGAGGTATGCCAAAATTAGTACTAGGCTTTCCATAGCTTC
Source organism: Leptobrachium leishanense (assembly GCA_009667805.1). Classification (NCBI taxonomy): domain Eukaryota; kingdom Metazoa; phylum Chordata; class Amphibia; order Anura; family Megophryidae; genus Leptobrachium; species Leptobrachium leishanense. The sequence goes on from RXON01002957.1 coordinate 71,099, forward strand.
ATCTTGAGCTTCCTCTGAGCCTATTGATAAATTAGAGAAGATAATAGGACATTATTTTATTGAACAAGATTTATACATAAAGGGGGTGTATCACAAAACTCTTTTGCGTAGAATTGTTGCAAACAATGGCAAAAATCAATGTTGCTGAAACCATGTTAGACTTCGGATGTTCCGAACAAACAATGGCAGGTGACTTTTTCATTGATGAAGCAAGTCCTGATCACTGAATTTTAACATGGTTGCAACAACAGTGGTTTCCACCATTGTTAGAAACAGTGCTACATAACAGCGTTTTGTAAATAAACCCCAAAGAAAACTTTCACATGTGTGATTACTGACTAGCGTGTGATAGTGAAGCGTAGCATTGAGTAGTGATCCTAGGTGAGAGAATTAAATCACAAATAGGAAAACATCATACAAAAACGACACATGATAATTAAATACATACTAAATAATTGGAATTCATTTTCCGGTAATCCTTCAATAGAAAGGTTAACCCCTTCACTACCAAGTGATTTTACAAAAAAAACATTGTCAGAAACCAGTGTTTTTTGTAAAATAAGTTTCAGTTAATTAAACAGTAAGAAATATTTGAGCCTATACCCATTATAAATCTTACTGTAAATAACCTATTTTGGTCAGTAGATGGCGCCATCTACTGCCAAATTGAGTTACAGATGTTTGAGCTGCAGGTCTATTTTTTCTCTTCCTACTGCTGAATGTCCAATTTCAGAACATTCATCGGCCGATTTTACACAGTTTTAGCACTTTGGGCATTGTGCCCACAAGGCATTACAATACCAATTATATACACATCCCACACCAATTATTAAAACAGGTTCCCACCATGTGACCTTACCTGGCCACACCTGTCTAATTGGAGAAATAGATTACCCTCATGATGCTATCTGAGTAGTATAGAAAACAACTTAATAGAGCAATCTCACAGATACTAGCAGTATCAACGTATAATACAGGCAGACCTAGGGTCCAGGGGGAAACAAAACAACAATACATTTACTCAAAAAATATTAAAGCTAAAAAACAAAACAAAGGCAAACAGTTGTATAAAAAGGCAGAGGAGATTCTCTACTAGGGAAACCTAAATACCAATTTATCTAACCGGTAGAACACAGACAAACAAATTCTTTTCATTCAGTCCCCTCTATTGAGTTGTTTTGTATACTACTGAAATAGCATCATGAGGGTAATCTATTTCTCAATTTAGACAGGTGTGGCCAGGTAAAGTCACATGGTGGGAACCTGTTTTAATCATTGGTGTGGGATGTTTATATAATTGGTATTGTTGTTCGTATTTTTCATCTTGATAAAAGTCCCTGTGAGGACTGAAACGTTGATCTAATAAAGAATAGTTTTCTACCTTTATCAGTCTTCGTGTGGCGGGATATCGGGAAGAGATTATATATATATATATATATATACATACATATATATATACACAAAACCAGGGAGAGAGCACTCCAGTCAAACACATTAAAAAAACTTGCAACAACAGCTTCATGCATGAGTGCATAATACCAGCTTTTACCACATGTTGAAGAATTCTTAAATCTAAGCTTTGTTGAATAAAATGGTGGAAATTTGGTTCGCAATGAACGGCCGTGAATTGCTTAAGCCTGCCAACAGCGTCAATGTAATTCACCCTCTGGCAGGTCCTACTCTGCAAACCTAATGACTGCCCATCATGGGATAAACTCACTGAGGATCAGGTCCGTTCCTGGAGCTTCCGCAGATCAAGGTTAAATAGAACCTGGAGGAGGAATACCTGTGGCAGGGAGGGGTGCATACCCAAGGGATTCATATAGAAAACACATGGGGGTAGCACTCAAACTTTTCTATATGAATCCCTTGGGTAAGCACCCCCCTTCCTGCCACAGGTACTCCTGCCATGACTGTGATCAGGATATGTCAATTATGGTAATTTAATTATATATATATAACAGTAAATCAATATATTTTCCATTATATACTGTAAATATATGAAAGTTATAAGACTTTTTGTTCTATATTTTCTGGCACTTCAGCTAAAACTTATAAACCAAGTTACAAACAAGACATGAAGAAAGACAATGCTTTTAAAATTTTCATTTTCATTTTGACTGAGTGATTTTCTATTATTTAATCTGCGAAAATATTATTTTTAGATTATGAATCGTAAAGATTAAATGATTATTACAGTACCTTCTAAGAATGGTTGACATAACATGCGGAATAAGCCCTTGTGAAGGAAACTGACAAGGACAAAGTTTGATGGTTCATTGTTGTGTAACATAGTAGCTAAGTCGGTAAAAGCCAGAAGATTGCAATCCTGGTCCAGATATCCCTAGAACAGAATGAAATTTGTTAAACTGACTTATTAATTATTTTATGTATAATAAGTGGTATACAATAAATGTAAATTTGTATGTAGGTCACATACTTGCATAGAAAGTTTTTCTTCTTAAATGGACACCTAAAACTTAGCTTTTTCCCATTGGTTGGGTCTACTTTGAGACTTGTCTGTTCTGAAATTGTCTGCTGCTTCCTACAACAAATGCTGACTCGGTGTTAAGCACTTATCTGAGCACTCAGTCAATGTGAAATCTCATATTGCAAATAGCTATTGGCCAATCAGTGCCATGATAAAAACCTGCAACAACTTCGAGGGGTGGGGAAGGTAGCTAGCATAACATGATCAAACAGAGGTCATTGATCAAGTTAATTTGGTCACGATCCTCTACCAGTGGGATCCCAGTATCTGGTGCTATGCTCCCTAAGGGAATGCTGGAATCCCCCCAAACAGTACAACAAAGTAAGCAGCAGCAGGCTACACAGGTCAAGCAGTGCTATATATTTATTGGGAGATAGCAAATCCCACAAAATGTGACATTTCTGCTACTTGACCCTTAATTATACACTGTATAATTAAGGCTTTAGTAGCCGGAACGTCACGTTTTGTGGGATTTACTGTCTCCCAATAGACTGATAGCACTGCTCGACATGGGTAGCCTGCTGCTTACTTTGTTGCAAATTATGTACTCTGTTAACCACTCAGGGTAGCATTCGAACCCAGCTGCAAAAAGCATACCATTGGAATAACACATATATTTAACCCCTTCGCTACCGTGATTGTGTATACATGATTAGCAGTAGCAGACACAGCAGCCCTAAATCATGTTCACACGAACTGGGTCTATGCTGTAAGATTTCAAATGAAATTTGCATGATGCATCCAATTTTCCTTTGTGCCCCAGAAGTTGCCCCAGAAGTTTTAGCTCTGTGGCCATAATGCCCAAGGTGCTAAAACTGTGTAAAATCAGCTAAGTAATGGCCTTATCGGACTTTCCCCAGTAAATAATGCACTCCATTTGGCCAGTATATGGCAACATATGCCTGTCACATAGGTTATTACAGTTATTACACTGGGAATATTCCCAAATATTTTTTTCTGTAGAATTAATACAAAATTATTTTCCAGAAAACCACTGGTTCCTGACATTGGTCTTTTGGAAAATCATTTAGTAACGAAGTGGTTAAGCACTGTTTATTCTGAGAACACACTGTAAGGCTAGGGTCAGACTAACGCATTTTTCGCGTTGTCCGTGAAAAAGTGCGTTCGAACGAATGGACGCATTTTTTCACGGAATACGTGATAGCGATCATACGATGCGCATTTTCGTCCGTGATTTTGTACGGATCATCAATAAAACCCTTTTTGTGTGTGGACGTTATGTTGGCCGGACATTAGCAGCGTCTGCTGTCTCCTAATCACACACACACGCCGCTAGTGGACGCAGCGCACTCTATACGTCAGTACTAGCGGTTTCACGTTCTCAAAAAAATGCGTTCGTTTGCCACTTGCGTTGCGCAGCCGTACTTTTGTTCTTCGTATGCTGCCTGGCATTGGACGTCATTTGCTGCTAGCACGGCCGTGATTTAGTGCTGCTAAATGCACGTTGATACTGCGTTAGTCTGACCCTAGCCTTAGAGGTACTCATCTGTATTAAAGGGACACTGCCACCAAAAAATGAAATGTCCTCATTTTTGTTTATTTTATGTTGCTGATAGCTTACATGTACTTTGTTTTTCTCTTGTTTAGTATGAAACTATTTTACACTATATGTGTCACTGGGTGCATCAATTTTATGATCTTTTGTGTTGTAAACTGCTCCTCCCCCCACAGTATCTTTACCTCACTTGCTCCTCACTCTGTTGCAATGACCATGGAATGGAGTAATAAGGTCTATCACTGACTTACATCATTGTATTGTGTGGTATATATTCAAAGGACAACACCAGGGGGTAGATTATAAGGGCCATATTGCATTCCTCGCGCATCGGTGTTGCGCGCACGCAAATGCGCATTTGCGCGAGGAAAAAACCATTTGCGCAGAACATCGTATTTCAACGTTCACGCAAGCGATGCGCGTTACCGTTTAACGCGGATGGACTTGCGCGAGCGTGATGAACTGTGTGCGTCCTATACTTAACATTGTGAGCTTAAATGCGTTAAGCGGATGGTATTTCAATCCATGCGCAACTTCCTACATACGACGTTTGCGCGCATAATTTTAACGTCTTTGAAAACCTGGTGTTAACTGCAAATCTGAACGTTCTGGCCGAAACAAAATACACCAGCACGAAAAAAAAAATACAGCACAGTATAGTTATACATTCTACACATACCCAAACAAACAAATTGTGAATTTGTGCATATTTTTTTTATTGCTGCAGCATGTATACTCAGATTTATTTTGACAGGCGCAAAAAGATTAGTGAGTCAATTAAGGTGAATTGATGTCAATTAAGGTTCTTAATTCTGATTGGCTGTTTTGCTCATTTTTTTTACTAACGTTATTTTTTGACAGATGAGAAAATGCGTTCGGATCCGAATATCACGTTAATTTTCGCGTTATAATACTGGCCACTACGCGCATTTGTGCAGAGAATGTAATATGGTCCTAAGTATTTTAAGCTCCCTTTCTTATCTCATTCAGCTGCCAGCACTTATCTCATTTAGCCTGGCGACCAATAGCCTACTGCTGCCTTATCTAAACATTCCCACTTCCACCTCATTAACTGTTAAATAATGTAGATTAAATAATCAACAGCAGTAAAATAAAGCTTTTGCACAGCTTCTGGTAAATGCTGCATCATGGAAAAAATCAAAAAAATGGAAACAGGGAAAAGAAAAACATATTTTCTTTTTCCTTTTTTCATGCAATAACTTGAAACAAAGAAAAAAACAGCAGAATGTGTTTTTATAATGTGTTTTTTATTTGTAATGCACAAGCAATCTACTTACAACTTATGGTAGTTGTAGTATCCACAGGGGTGGACTGACTCGTCAGGCCCTCGGGCACTGCCCAAGGGCCCGCGGGTTGGTAGGGGCCTGGTTTGTGCAGGCACACTGGGCCCCGCCGGTTTGGCCCAGCGGCACACTCTGAAATCCTCACGGCGGCTCTGCAGCATGCTTGCATCCCAAATTCTAAACTGGAGCAGGCACGTTGCATTCGCTCCACCCCCTCACGTGATTCACGCAGGTCACATGGCGGAAGAAGAGAGAGAACAGACAAGGTGGATGGGGTCCAGCCAGCCTGCCTGAGGCTGCTTCCACTGCTCACAGAAGATTTTTTTCAATGAATGCCGGTGAGCAGAGTGACGAGGGAATATAATTGACATGCTCGGGAGGGGGTTATACAATTGATATGCTGGGGAGGGAGCAAATACAATTGATATGCTGGGGAGGGGGAATGCAATTGATATGCTGGGTAGGGGGGAATACAATTGATATGCCGGGGAGGGAGCAAATACAATTGATATGCCTCGGAGGCGGAAATTACAATTGATATGCTGGGGGTAATAAGATGACAATTTATATACGGGGGGTTGAATAAACTATTGGTATGTTGCAGTGAGTTTTATTGCTGTGGAGCTCTGTGATACACTCACACACAGCGCACATTACTGTGAGTTTTATTACTACATACCCCCAGGGTGTAGGGGATATATGGTTATGTATCTGAACGTACGGCTGTGTGTGTAAATGCATGTATTTGTCTTTAATCAGGATGCTGTGCATAAAATTCTGCGCCTGTGTCCTTGTTGCAGTCCGCATTGCCCCATTATGCTGCATCCAAAAAGCTGGTATTGCTCCTAGAATCGCCTCATTATTATCTGCTACCTACACTCCACAAAGTAAAAATGACAGCCGACATTTCGGCAGCATCATGAGGTACAGGTAGGAGACTAAATATTGGTGTGGGCAGCAAGAGGTTAAATGGGCACTCTACTCAAATTTTACCCCCTTTTTCCTTTTAACCTCTTTGCTGCTGGCAACCTGCTGAGCCTATGCCGCACATTACTGTGAGTATTATTTCTGTGGAGCTCTATGATACTGTCAGGACCCCTGTCTGGAGCCCCCCAGCACCCCACGTAAAGCCCGCCGTAAAAGGAAGAAAGGCAAACCTGGTGCTGCGTTGTCCTGAATGCAGGGCAGCACTTCCACAAGACGGCGTATCCTATGTCCCACCCTGCTCTCAGACTGCAGGCATAACAGGTGCCTCTAATCTACACAGAGACTAATCCCTATTTAAGGGTGGAGCACCCAGAAGACAATGCTTCTGCATTATGGTTCCTGAGCCAGCAAGCCAAGCACACTGATCCAGAATCTATCCTGTGCTTCCCATCTGCATCAAGTCTCCCGAGCCATCCAGAGACTTCATCCTAGATCCCTGCATCCTGGTTTCCCGCTGATCAACTGTCTCCTGATTCCTCAGCTATTCAAGAAACCATCCAGCCCTTTTCCTGTCCTGTCTCGTATCCCCAGTAAGTCTCCTCCGTGTGTCTGCCCTCTGTGTCTTCTTGTATTGTTTCCTGCATCCCCTCGTATCCACCAAGATTCCATATTCCAGTTGGTCTCTTTCATCTTTAAGTTCTGCCCTGCATCCTGCATAACCTGGACTTATTATTTATCTGAATCCTACAATAAACCCCTGTTTTCCCTAACCTGGTCTCCGTGTGTCACTGCATCCTGGGTTCGGAATCTTACCTGTCACGCTGGTACCTTACAGATACGCTTATACACACTGCATATTGCTGGGAGTTTTATTGCTGTTGAGCTCTGTAATGTGCAGTGTGTCAGTAATGTACAGTATCTTTTAAAGTGAACGCAGTTTCCCACATTTGCCACAGGGACATTCTGTGTCGCGGTGCAGTCTTAGCTGTAATGAGTGGGTGATGGCTGCTGCAGCAGTGCGATGGCCATCTCCAAGTCTGGAGGGGGCACAATGGATTCCCCAATTCACTGCCAGGTCCAAGTGGATTTTCTTCACACAATTTTCAAAAAGGTTATTTTAAGGAGTTCAGAAATAAATTCTTTAGCACAACAAGTACATGTGGGTGTTGCGTTGCAGGGGGTGGGGTTTTGTATGGGTGTGGCCTCATGTGGATGCGGCACAAGGGGGCCCCATGGTCTCCTATTGCCCGGGGGCCCTATTACTTTTCAGTCTGCCCCTGAGTGTCCCTTTAAGGTATGACTTTAAATGTCACATGAAAATAAATAACTGCAAAACACCAGTGTGACTGTAAGCAACTTCTTCAAAAACAGATGTACTCTTAGGTTTGCAAATATGTTTCACAGATATTAAAGTATATAAATTATTCCAGCTAATAAAAGGCCCGAATATCAAAAATCTACTGCTTTTTCGACCACAATTCAGCCTTTTGTTTGTTCAGAAGATTTCATTAACCCGTCACTACCAAGCGATTTTTGTTGAAAAAAATGTTATCACATATATTTGAAACATGGCATGTGAAGTTAACAATTAAATATAGGGTAAAATAGAAGTTTTGCACAGAAATTGTTATTCTGAGATAGTTAAAAAATTTAAATAAAGTTAATTTGCACATTTTAAATTTTTCATGTATTCGTTTATCCTTTAGAGAAATACTGTTGAAATGGAAGAGCTGCAGATGGCATCCTTTATCTTAGACAATTTCAAATTGGGTCTGCATTAGGGATTTGCATGGCTGAAAAATTTGTTTTGTTTAGCTTTATTTCGTTGCATTTTTAAATAATTTGGTTTTTGGAATTTCGGAACTAATTTAGTTTTGTATTTAGTTTCATTTCGGATCGGTTTGAAATTTCGAATCAATTTCAAATTCGATAGTTGATATCCATTTGATAGTTCATTTCAAATTCAATAGTTGATATCCATTTGATAGTTCATTTCAAATTCAAAAGTTGATATCAATTATTCAAAATTTTCTTTTATGATGATGACACAGTGTAAAACGAAATAAATTTGTTATATACCGTTTCGTTTCGAATTCGTATCGTATCGATTCGTTATTCGGAAGTACTTCCGAAACACGAATTATCAAATTTCGTTCCAAATTTTTCCGAAACTAATGCACATCTCTAGTCTGCATTATTATCATATTGACAGAAAACACCTTTGTGTTAGATACAGTAACTATGATAACAGTAAATAATAAAATGGTCAGATCTCCAGCTTATGAGGATTTGCAGTGATCATAATTTGATTATTAACAATGCAGCTTCTAAAAAATACCAACAGAAAATAAAAATAATATCATGACTTTATATGGAGATTACAGTAACACCGTGTATCTGTACTGTAGAGGGATTTTCAGTCATTATAACCCCTTGAATCGTATCCATGTACAGCAGTGAGTTTCCCCACAGCTCAGAATACAATTCTGCCAAATCCCTGGCAGCTGTAATACAGCAGTAATCTATTTGAACCTTTTTGTTACAGTGAGGTTTAGGGTTGCTATTTGCAAATGGTCTTATGTCTCTCCAGGGTGCTTGGAGAGACCTAAAACAAAGGATTTGGCTTCTCCATTGGGGACATACTAATCTTGCTTTAAAATGGTGTGAAAATGGTCTTTTGATAAGCTAATAAGGGCTTTTCATAACATTAAAATGCAAAATCGAGATAACTACATTTTGGGTGTGAAGGGGTTAAGGACTGACCTACATTTCGATTTCCATTAAAAATTCAGCTCAATTATTGGCACTCTCGCCTATACTTGCTACCGAAAATATCGTCTTTAGCGACTTGATTCAATTTATATACAGTAGGTAAGTCAAATTCAGAAAAAAATATCAAGTGCTGTGAAGTGTTGACAAATGTTTATTTAGGTAAAGAAAAATCAATTAAGTAACCCTCACGTTTATTATTTGTATGAGTTTAGCACTTTTCCCTTCAAACGAGGGAGAATACTTTAAAATATCTAGCCTTCAACATGTCACCCCCCAGGCAATGCTGTCTAGTCTGTCGTCTCTAACTCCTTGACACTAGGGATGAGCCGAACACTCCCAGAGTTCGGTTCGAGCCCGAACCGAACTTCCCATTTGTTCGGGACCGAACCCGAACCCCCCATGCAAGTCAATGGGGCTGAAAATTAGGTTTTTTAGAGTGCCCTCCAAGAGGGCATATATGCTACATATTTGCCATAAAAGGTGTATGGGGGTCCTGGTAGTGCCCTGGGGGACAGGAAACAAGGACAAAAAGTTTTAAAAAAAACGTTTTTAAAGGGACAGTGAGTTTTCCATGAAATAAGGGTTAAAAATAAAAACGAAAAATTCCTTCAAATATTGTGCCTAGGAGGTCCCCATAACCTGCCCGTGAAGCGGCGGATTTCTAGGATGTATAGAAACACTTAAACAAAAAAATGACGTTTCATATGACGGTAAATGCATTTCCTTTAATCTATCCATAAACAACTGCTTTGGGCGGCAGCCTGTATGAAAAGACATTTTAGGACACGCAGAAAGTTTTTTTTTTGGCTAAATTATTGTGAAACTTATGCAGGCTTTGGATGTAAGTAACAATATGTGCTTTAAAATTGGGCTTTTAGCGTCGGCAACAGTGCCGTCACACCGTAACCCCTCTGAGGATATGAATCTGATACAGGCGTCAATGGCAGTGCACCCAGATATTGTGCCTTTAGTGCCAGGCATGCAAGTACTATTATACAGTAACCCCTCTGTGGTATTGTGGAAGAGTGCAGGGGTGGACTTTGCAGTCCTATATTGAAACGTTTTTGATCTGGTAATGGGCGTCAGTGCACCCAGATATTGTGCCTTTAATGCCAGGCCAGCAAGTATCATCATACAGTAACCCCTCTGTGGTATTGTGGAAGAATGCAGGGGTGGACCTTGAGGTCCTATATTGAAAAATGTTTGATCTGGTAATGGGCGTCAGTGCACCCAGATATTGTGCCTTTAATGCCAGGCCAGCAAGTATCATTATATAGTAACCCCTCTGTGTTATTGTGGAAGAGTGCAGGGGTGAACCTTGCGGTCCTATATTAAAAAGTTATGCATCTGGTTAAGGCGTCAGTGCACCCAGATATTCTGCCTTTGGTGCAAGACTGCCAGGCCAGCAAGTATCATCATACAGTAAGGCTGGGGTCAGACGAACGCAGTGTTAACGTCCGTGTTGCCCGCACATAAGTACGTCCGTGATAGCATACAATTGTGTTAAATGGAGCTCCACACACGAAGTACGTCCGCACAGAAGTGCGGGGGCTGACGGACGCTGCAAACGGACGCAGGTTAGGCAAGAACGTAATACTGCTAGAATGGACGTGCAGAGTGCGCCACGTCCACAACGTTCGCATAGCTTTGTGTGTGAGTGATGCAACAAGGTCAGACGGACTGCATTTATACGTCCAGCATTTTTGACGGACAGAATGTTCTTTCATTGTAATTTATTTTCCCTGCTACATCAGTCAAAAAATACGTCAGTGAAAAAAACCGACTGTGTGGCCACTACCTTGTCGTCAGTCAGTAAGTACGTCCGTACTGCACGGATGCACAGTCCGTAGAAAATGCGCTCATCTGACCCTAGCCTAAACCCTCTGTGGTATTGTGGAAGAGCGCAGGGGTGGACCATGTGGTCCTATATTGAAAAGTTTTTGATCTGGTAATGGGCGTCCCAGATATTGTGCCTTTGGTGCAAGACTACCAGGCCAGCAAGTATCATCATACAGTAACCCCTCTGTGGTATTGTGGAAGAGTGCAGGGTTGGACCCTGCGGTTCAAAAAAATAAAATGATATAAATCTGGCACAGGTGTCAGTGCAGCCAAATATTGTGCCTTTCATGGCAGCAAGTGCCTTCACACCGTAACCCTTTTGTGGAATTGTTCAGTGCTGGAGGTTTTGTGAATGCAGAAGAGGACATCCCCTATCTATTCCATTACTTCAGCATCAGGGGATTGATAGCTGCTGATCCAGGACTGATTCATTTTTATAAATGTCAGCCGGTCTACAGAGTCGGTGGACAGACGCACTCTTTTGTCTGTGACAAAACCTCCAATGGCACTGAATGTCCTTTCAGAAAGCACGCTGGATGAAGGGCAACCTAGTAGCTGCATAGCATATTGGCTAAGTTCTGGCCAGTGATCCAATCTCAACACCCAGTAAGCCAGTGGATCATCTGCTGGAAACGTATCAAGGTCTGCCCTTGCCCCTAGGTAGTCCTGCACCATATGGTGAAGACGCTGGCAATGGGTGCCTACATTTGACGTCCCTGGGCGTCGAGGACTAAAAACATTTAAAAATGCATCAGTCAAGCAGCCCTGGCCTTCACCGCTATTCCTCTGATCACCTGCAGCCTCAGATGCACGTGTGCCAGCACTTGGTAATCTAACAGTGCCTGGAAAGGTGTTACACATGTTTCGCTTTAAAGCGTCCTCACGTTTTGTCATCCTGTGCTCCCTCTGTGCGGGCAGGATGAGCTCTGCAACTTTCCCCTTGTATCGTGGATCAAGAAGGGTCGCCAACCAGTAATGATCCCTCTCCTTGATAGCACGAATCCTGGGGTCCTTTAGCAGGCTTTGCATCATTAGGGAGCCCATGCAGCGTAAGTTGGAGGTGGCATTAGCTGCCGAGTATTCCTGGTCAATGAGGATGACCGTATCGTGCACTTCCTCCTCCCAGCCACGCACAAGCCCTTCTGTTTCTGGGCACACAAAACCCTGCCTTGAGGAATCCCCACCTTCAATGCCCCCACTACTTAAATAGTCCTCCTCCTCCTCATCCTCCTCCTGTCAAATCTGAGTAGGACCCGCTGGAATGCTGTCTGCGGAAAGACTGGGGCCTTGAGAGCTAGGGAAGACCTCCTCTTCCTCCCGCTGCTCTGCCTCTAGAGCCACATCTATAATTCCCCGCAGAGTGTGCTCCAGCAGGGACACTAAAGGAATTGTGTCACTGATGCATGCACTGTCCCTGCTCACCATCCTCGTTGCCTCCTTAAATGGTGACAGTACAGTGCAGGCATCCTTGATCATCAGCCACTGCGGGGGGGGGGGGAACCAAGTTGACCTGAACCTGTCCTTGTGCCATACTCACACAGGTACTCGTTGATGGCCCTCTGCTGCTTGTGCAGACGCTGCAGCATTGCTAATGTCGAGTTCCACCTGGTGGGCATGTCACAGATCAGATGGTTTGTGGGAAGGTGGAATTCTCTTTGAATTTCTGCCAGGCGAACGCTTGCTGGGAATGACCGTCTGAAGTGGCTGCAGACTTTTCTGGCCTGGATGAGAAGCTCTGGCAGCCCTGGGTACTTGGTTAGAAACGCTGTACCACCAGATTTAGGATGTGTGCTTAACATGGTACATGCGTCAATTTACCCTTGCGTAGGGCGGAGAAAAGGTTGCTGCCATTATCACAAACAACCATTCCCAGCTGAAGCTGGCGTGGTGTTAACCATCTCTGCCCCTGCAGAGCTGACAAAATTGCTGACCCGGTGTGGCTCCTGTCCCCTAAACAAACCAGCTCAAGCACAGTATGGCATCTTTTTGCTTGAGCCATTGCATAGACCCTGTCAGGCGTCGGTTTAACTGCCCCTTCGCCAGAGACAGAGGAGGAGGAAGAGGTGGTGCTGGTGGAGCAGACACACCTCATACAAGCAGCTTTCTGGAGGCGTGGTGGATGAACAAGCTCCAGCACAGAGCCCCGTCTTGGATCCCT
>RXON01002958.1:0-51517 GCA_009667805.1 Leptobrachium leishanense
TACCATCCATTCAATATAGTGGTAATTGGGTGAATTAATGATTCCAAATTACAATCAAGGAACATCACTGTTGAAGTTTTAATAAGATGATTAATTATTTTATACAGATATAATTATTAATTAATAAGATGAATATCGATCAATTCAATATTTTAAATTTTTATTTCTTATTTGTTATGTGTGTTTGGTTGTTTTAATATAATTAATAAAAGGTAAATTTTATGAATTTGTTTCTTGACTAACAAAGACTTCACAAGAGGCTTTCATTTTGTACCCATCACTTTGTCTCACTACCCCCTCATTATCTACCCCGTGTCACCCGCACCAGAAGACACTCCATCACTTTGTCTCACTGTCCCCTCATTATCTACCCCTGTGTCACCCGGCACCAGAAGCCACTCCATCACTTTGTCTCACTGTCCCCTCATTATCTACCCCTGTGTCACCCGGCACCAGAAGCCACTCCATCACTTTGTCTCACTACCCCCTCTTTATCTACCCCTGTGTCACCCGGCACCAGAAGCCACTCCATCACTTTGTCTCACTGTCCCCTCATTATCTACCCCTGTGCCACACTGCACCCGAGCCCTGTCCATCACTTTTGTCTCACTATCCCCTCTTTATCTACCCCTGGCAACCGGCACCCTAAGCCTGTCCATTACTTTGTCTCACTGCCCTCTCCCTGTACAGCTCAGTTATTTTCTCACTTCACATCTCATTTTTTTGAGGTTAAAGAAAGTTCTCTTAAAGGGATATTCCAGCATATTAAAGGCTTTTTTACGCATTGTGAAGCAATCATTATCCATTTATATACACCTTTAGAAAGTTATTCCTATTTAAAAGAAGAGTCTGAGGACGTCTCCCTCCCGAACTAAACACACGCGTTTCACTTCCCAACTGAGTCACGGCTGGATCAGACGTCAGTGCAGGGACTTAGCTGCTAACAAAAGTGCACACATTTAGGTCAGGAGAAAGAAGTCCACAGACTCTTCTTTTAAAGGGGAATCACTCACTAAAGCTGAGATATAATGTAAAATATCAGGAAAATGCTTCTTATATCATGTTAAACTGATCCAGGTAAAGTACTAAAACCACATGTATAATGCAGTATTGCTAATCAAGCCCTGATAAGATATCTCAGTGATTATCAATGTCTGAGACACCAAATACGTTATAAACCCTCTGTAAACTCCAGTGATTGAGGAGATGTAATGGAAAGATCACCTTGTTTTTGAAAACATTTTTCCCTTGATTCCACTCGTGATAATTCCTGTTTGAGTCCTCTTGCATCCTGTGCAGAGCCTGTGCAAGGACATGCACCACAGTGTGCACTTTATAAGCCGTGATGTGCTTACTGATAACTTCAATGTGGGAAAAATTCTTCTCTTCTGTGCAATTATTGGCAGTAAACCTATACATTATTTCAAAATGTTTAGTCTTTTTTCTGTTTGGTGAAATGCATTGTAAATATACAATCCACAGATCCTCCAGCAGGGCGTCATGCGGGCGATTGGACGGATTAACACTGCTAAGAAAAGACTGAAACCCAGGAATGTTTTCTGAGGTCAGGACAAAACTCAAGCTGCCGTTGAGAATTAACTTATGGATATGGAATATAATTGTACCGAGGATACTTGAAGGACAAATAATTAATGTAATGTTTTGAAATATCAATGGATCGGCCGTAAAAAAATTAACTCTACTAACTGAGCCTTCCCCGCACAGGATGAAGATCCGAGACGTGGCTTTCTTAACAATATCCAGTTTCTGGTCATTGTTTCTTGATAATTTAATACTAAACTCGATGCAGATCCCATGGCTGGTGATCACTTGGCTCAGCTCCTCGATCTCCTTCTCTCTCATTACATCATCTGATGTGATTATTCCAACCCAGTTTGACCCAAAATACTTCAGTAAGACCACGATAGCCTGATAGTAAACATTGTCATCTTGAACTGTGCGGAAAAAGTACGGATAAAACTTCCTCTCGCTCAGCTCTATATGGGACGCTCCATAACTGATCTGAAGAAAGGAATGAGAAATATTCATTTCAAACTACTATTTTCAAATGTTTTTTATATAAAAACCAATAAAGTGAAATGTCCACAGAAGAACTCTCACTTTTTTTTAAAATATCTTTTTAAAATACACTCCTTAATTTGCTATGCATCCAGATGGTGGTCTCCCCAAAGAACCAAAACCTATAGATAGTATATATACAATGGTACAGCACCAAATGACTATGAATGAAGGTGAAATGTATAATTTATATATACATATCCATAAGACAATCTTAAAATCTTCTTCTCAGTACATGACAGATAAAAACCAATGTAGTATAATATATAAAATAAAATATGGCCAAAATTACAGGGTCTATACTATTCCACTCACACGTTTAAGGGCTAAAACCGGCTCTAGGTTTTCACTCACATGTTTATGAGCCAAAAACCAGCTCCAGGCATCAGAACAGAGGCTTTACACTAATAACAAACAATTGACAAACAAATCGATTGATGGATTACCTTATATAGGGGCAGCAGGACATTTAGAATAAAGATAGCAGCTGAAGAAGCCACGTAAGTGTATTGTTTTAATAAAGCATTTTTTTTATTCATCCAGCTCTCTGCCGTTTGGAGTAAAGTTTAGTGGATTTTGGCTTAAAAGTCCACTTGTGTAGGAATTAGAGCCTAGGAAGGCTCCAACAATTGCAAATTGTCGATTGGCGGTTCTTTTTAATTTTTAAATAAGGATTATATACAGTATAATGCTAAGGGCGTGCCCCAGCTTATTTTTTTTCTAATTCTAAGGAAACAAAGCAGTGGAGACCAATGATATGACATGGTTGGGTAACTAAGAAAAACAATAAAGAACCCAGAGGCCTTCTTCACCTAGAACCGCTTTATGGCTCATAAGAGTGTGAGTGGAAATCTAGGATTAAATAATGAGATATTTTGGCTTCTATGGATAAAATTTGGAACCTTTTTCTATATTTAAATAAGAAAAACGATTTTAAGAAAATCCTGAATTTATATGTTCAATTTAGGAAACCACCTGAAAATTTATTTGTAAATGTGATGGTAGTCCGTGGCAACTTCATCCTGTCTCGGGCCCTGTGCTCAATTTTTGTATGTATTTTGTTCTCTATATTTTATATTCTTATATTCTGGTGACAAGAATAAGAGGACATCGCTCAGGCTCCGTATTAGCCTCCTGTTTGGTGTTGGTGGGCAGAGTTGCGTTTCTGGATGCACACATGCGCAAGAGGAAGGTTGACGTCACTTGATCGGATGAGAGATGGGGGCGTGCATGCACAGAAAAGAAAACGGGACTGAACTCCATTGCACAGCCGTGTTTTGAGAAACATGCCTGGAATATGAAGTCAAGTTGTGGTTGACAGAGAATGGTATTTGGCAGAAGACAATGATGGAAGACTTCTGATTGGAAGCAAAACAATGGATTTTTAATTTAGTAATTATTTTTGATAGTTGGATCGGTTTATAAGGGATCTGTCTTCATTTGGTATCACACTCCTGAGGAAGTAGGACATGGATCTTAAGAAACACGTTGAGTGCTGATGGACCTTTTTATAGTGGACTTCTCCATCAGCCATGCTACTACCAGCTGGTGAATGGCTGATTGAAATTTGGAGGTGATCGGGAGGTCTGAGCCTTTGTCGTAGATGTTTGGCCACATTTTTATTTGTCTTTTTATTTTGTGAGTTTGTTTTTGACTTTTAATACATTTTTATGTGATATTAAAATACTACACTATATTGCTCTATTTCCTGCTCTCATTTCAGACAGATGGAGTGACAATAAAGATTATGTATTGGGGTGACCTAACTGTATTTGGGGGGCCCCAGTGGTATTTATTTATACATTTTGAATATGTGCCATTGCAGTATATTTATTAGATTGTTCTTGTGGTTGAGGGACGCAAGGAGTCATTGGGTTTTGGGCTGCAGTAGGTGGAAAACTATACGCACAATTTGTATTTGCTGAATTAATTTAATGAACAAAAAAAATAAACGTTTAACAGGAAGATAGGAATAAAACTATAATTCCCCCAGGTAAGCACACTGCATGGCGTACACAGCCCAGTGTGAGCAGGACAAAAGGCAAAAGAAGAAGAGAGGGATCACTTCCTGCATTTCCTGTTTGTACTAACAGAAGGTTGGACAAGGGTCTTGCTTCCACCCACCAGCGAGGGTCCTGGTTAGTGATGGGCCGAACACCCCCGTGTTCGGTTCGCATTCAAACACGAACATTTGAAAAAGTTCGGATTCGAACGTGAACACGATTTGAACTCAATGCAAGTCAAGGGGACTCGAACATTCGATTTTTAGAGTGCCCTCCAAGAGGGCATACATGCAAGATATTGCCATAAAAGGTGTATGGGGGTCCGGGTAGTGCCCCGGGGGACAGAAAACACGGAAAAAAAGTAGAAAAAAAAAGTTTTTAAAGGAACAGTGATTTATTACATGAAATAAAGGTTAAGAATAAAAAGGAAAATTCCTTCAAAAATCGTGCCTAGGAGGTCCCATAACCTGCCCGTGAAATGGCGGATTTGTAGGATGTATAGAAACATTTCAGAAGAAAAAAATGACATTTAAAATGACGGTAAATGTTTTTCCTTTAATCTATTAATAAACAACTGCTTGGGGCGGCAGCCTGTATGAAAAGAGGATTTTAGGACACGCAGAACAAGTTTAGTGATATTTTTGGGCTAAATTATGGTGAAACGTATACAGGCTTTGGATGAAAGTAACAACAGGTGCATTAAAATTGGACCTTTGGTGCCAGCTAGTTTCACAATGTAACCCCTCTGAGGTACTGTGGAAGAGTGCAGGGGTGGACCCTGCCATCAAATATTACAATAATATGAATCTGGTACACGTGTCAGTGCACCCAAATATTGGGCCTTTGATGCCAGCTAGAGCCTTCACAACGTAACCCCTCTGAGGTATTGTGGAAGAGTGCAGGGCTGGACCCTGCATTTAAATATTAAAATGAACAGAATCTGGTACACGCATCAGTGCACCCAAATATTGGGCCTTCGGTGCCAGCTAGTGACTTCACAATGTAACCCCTCTGAGGTATTGTGGAAGAGTGCAGTGCTGGAGGTTTTGGTAATGCAAAAGAGATCCCCCATCTATTGAGTTACATCAGCATCAGGGGATTGATAGCTGCTGATTAAGGACTGATTCATTTTTATAAACATCAGCCGGTCTACAGAGTTGGTGGACAGACGCACTCTTTTGTCTGTGACAAAACCTCCAGTGTCACTGAACGTCCATTCAGAAAGCACGCTGGATGAAGGGCAACCTAGTAGCTGCATAGCATATTGGCTAAATTCTGGCCAGTGATCCAATCTCAACACCCTGTAAGCAAGTGGATCATCTGCTGTAAAAAGGTATTCAGGTCTGCCTTGGCCCCTAGGTAGTCCTGCACCATATGGTGAAGACACTGACAATGGGTGCCTACATTTGACATCCCTGGACTAAAAAAATTGGAAAAGGCATCAGTCAAGTGGCCCCCTTCACCACTCTTCCTCTGACAAACAACAGCCTCAGAAGCACCTGTGTCATCACTTGGTAATCTACCAGTGCCTGGAAAGGTGTTACACAAGTGTCGCTTTATAGCATCCTCAAGTTGTTTCATCCTGTGCTCCCTCTGTGAGGGTAGGATGAGCTCTGCAACCTTACCCTTGTATCGTGTATCAAGAAGGGTTGCCAACCAGTAATGATCCCTCTCCTTGATAGCAAGAATCCTAGGGTCCGTTAGAAGGCTTTGCAGGCTCTGTGAGCCCATGATTGGGCAAAATTTCTTGCACCTGTCTTGCACCTGACCTGTGGTAAGGTGCAAGGCTGTAGCCAATTACAAGCTTCAGCTTCAGTGGAAAAGTGCATTGTGGGCATTGTGGTGCATTGTGGGCTAACACGCGGCGAACACGTGGAAATGTTCGCTGTTCGCCGAACGGCCAATGTTCGAATCGAACTCATGTACAAATCGAACTGCCAGCCCATCCCTAGTCCTGGTGTCTCTTTAATGGAAAGTGACCTTCCTGGGAGATGGTTGGCCGGCTTAATAAGTCACAAAGTGCCAAAATCAAATGGTCACACGTCGCCAACTTGTCCCGTTAGTGGAAAATATATATTTTGGTCTTTAGTGACACCTGTTAGTGGCAAAAATGGTTACTGTTACGATTATCCCCCAAATATCTATATATAGGCGCCACTAAAGACCAACATATCCTTTTGTCTCATATTAGCTCTGAAACATGGTAGAAAGAGCATCATGGATTGAGCGAGCTTTTGCTGCTTTGGGGTTTTGGATACTTTGCAATCATGTGTATTGATATATTTTATATTCGGTGTAGCAGCCCGTAAAGCTTACTAGAGGTTTTGAAATGCAGCACAAGAATGACCTGAAGAGCGCAGGTAAATCAACTACCAGATGTTAAACATATTAATCCAAGCTCTAATGATTAATATCGAGCCGCTACATTAACAACAACTATGGAATAGAGCCCAAGATATTTCATTAAGATTAATGTTAAGCGATTACATAAGAAGCAGCAGAATAAAACACGTTTCCTTAAGCAGTAATCAGCAGTGAGGACTCTGCCGAGAAATGCACCAATTGCTTCAGACAATAATTCAGAGAAACTCTGTAAAATGGACAGTAATGATGGGGTAACAGCTACAAGAAATGATTATTGTGCATCCTTCCATCTCACTCCATTATTTTCTAATTATATAAATGATTAGAGGTCACGTACCTGTGTGTATCCATATAAACTGAGGACTTGTGCCATTGGAAGCGTGGTGATAGATGTTCGACCTCCTATAAATCCGGCAACTTTACTCCGCTCCTGGCAGGAATAGTTAGGAGCTTCCCTCTGGTTTCCAGATAATATTTGCAGAGTGTCTTTTATCGCCTTATTGGAGTCTCCACATGCATCATAAGCGTGATAACCCAAAGTGACGTTGGGTAAAATACTCGGGTTCCTGTTAATCTCATCAATAGCGAAGATGAAAGCCAATAGACTGACGTATTCATCAGGAGAAGGGCTGGGGGGAGATACACACACTGTGCTAAGCGAGTACATTTCATTTAATTCAATTTCATAAATAAATAAAATTAAATGAAAAGAAGTGAGTTATGCAACAAATGTAACATTGTGACACACGTGTAAGAGACATCTTTAGACTATCCAATAGAAACATCAGATGTGTCTCCTTGTTGTGTGTCTTACGTGAGAGCCCAATATTTGCGAACTGCCTGCTTTCTGAATAGCCGAATGGCCACAAACTGCACTGTACGGGGAAATTCACTGTTCGGTGCAATTTCGGGGCCAGTTCAACTCTCTTTAAATAACTCTGTTAGTTACTTTGTACTTACGTTGCGCACCAGGTAAATTCACACAGCCATGATCCTTGTGGTTTGTGACATCTTTTTCCATTATTGACAGAAAACATCCCTCCGATGATGACGTCTCCATCCTGATAATATTTATATTCAAACAGACAATTGCTCATTGTAAGACGACATGCAGGGCCTGGATTCTGAGATACTGATCCTCCAGAGGACACACACAGGATGATCAGACAGAAAATCACTGCAAACACATAGTGAATCGCGTCGGACAGACACCGCTCCATCATCCCTTGTCCTTTTCTGTCCTGTGACTAGCAGCAGTTGGAAGGCGTCCGTTGTGTCTATGAGCAGAGCTATCTGTATGAGCTGTATTTAAGCATCTTCTCGAGCTGGATCGAATAAAAATACATCATGTTCTCTGTTGACACATTCAGGTTTTTTTCTCGATGAGCGAATGTAAATCCCAAAGCAGAATAAGTTCTAGTGAATCATCCTTCAAACATAGCACCTGCTAAATGTGTCCAGGATGAATTCTACTCTTTGTTCTTGATAAAGTTTACAGATTAAATGTGACGGACACAAATCATATAGGACTCTATTCCCTAGTGGACGCTAATGGTAGAGTTTGGGTGTGTAAGCATTACCGCTAGGATAAGTGACTTTAATGCATGTCCCCCATATTACATCCCTAACAATCAACCCGTGAGAAATCACTTAACGCATCGGAGGTTGCGCGAGCTTGCTGTACTTTGCGCCTCTAATGCTTAATGTGGGTAGAGAAAGCGATCTGTAGCGCATCGATAAGTAATTATTACAACGTGCTGACGCCACTAACTGCCGGGATGCGATGTTGAACATTTTATCTACTCCTCAAGGCAGGAGATAATTCCAAACTTGAGGAACCTGGCCAAGCGCAAAATACCCAGCCTTTAAAAAGGAAGGCAGCACAGCACATGTTCTATTGGCCTCATACACCAGAGTTATTATACAATGGATGTAGTCAGCCACGTCAGAATAATCGACGCTGCTTTCTTGCTTGTACACCGTTACATACACAGAAACCATGTCTGATGCCAGCTGGAGCTAGAGAGGGCACGTACAGTCCCACAGGCATCTTGTGGGCAAAAGACAAGATTCACGTTGGAGAATGTGATGCAGAGTGTCACTTTTTGTACAGACTAAGTCCGATCAGGACTTGAGGTCTGGCTCAGGCTTATCTGTGCCAAGGATGACAAAGCTGTTGTGCTTTTTAAGGTTCCTTGCTACTGGGACCTTTCAGCACCCCCCGTCTGAGCTAGGCGTTTCAGCCAGAGCACCTTCTCCAAAATGTTCCACCACTTCCTCATAGCAATGAGGGGAAACTGCCACCAGTATGTTGGATATCCTACCTCCCCCAAGGGATGGTGTAGTTTGAAACAGGGGTTTTATGCATTTGGATGGATTCCCAATGTCTTGGAGGCAATCGATTGTAACCACCTAGAGATCTGTGCCCCATGGAAGAATCATGTGGTTTACATCAATCTCATGCACTTCCATTTCATCAATGTGCAAATGGTTTGTGATGCCAACATGCACATCATGAATCTGTTTGCAGCGGTTCCTGGTAGTGCCCATGGAATTCTGGGAATTGTAGGCATCGAGATCTGGAGGTTGTGAGTTTGACAGCCCCGCTCTAGCGTGTGAATAGATTTTTCATTTCTCGCGCACTCTAGATAATACCCCACATTATTGTACGACCTGATTTACCCTCATTATCAGCATTGGAAGCAGATTTTATTAATAGTCCCATTAATTAATCGCTTTAATTGCTTTATGGTATAACTAGGGTTAATGTTTAATGACGTGTAATGATTCATCATACTGAAGAAACACTAAATGTAAAAAATATCGAGCCCTTTCCTGACCCGGCCAGTAAGATAACGGTTCATGTATTGTACGTGTCTTTATACTTTATATAGTGATTTGCAAAGTAACGCACATTATGCTGTTCTGTAAAAATATTTCAATGACACCTTCATTGCGACGGAAGGATCTAAATAACGTGTCTGTGAGTTTCATGAATGACATAAACACAGAAACCTAACATTGTTTGGGAAATACAATAAATGCATCAGAAAACAACACTGAGTGATATAGATTATATACACTGTATGTATCAATGTATGGGAAATCTAATGCTAATTGACAAGACTTGAGAAATATTCTGGTCTATTAACCTCTAATACACATTATTAGTGATGTCATTACTGAACATACCAATGAACGATCACTTAGTGTTAAAGTATGAAATCTTACAGTATCATTGACTGAAACCTAACTGTACATAAAAGAATCCATTCAGGCGTCAGATGTGTCATGTGCTCATTTATTCAGCACAACATGAAAATATAAAAGATTATTCAGAGACAACTGAAATTTCACTGCTCTCTCATTCAGCGCACTTCAGCAATTTCAGGTTGCCGACCATGCATTGACTTCAGTATTCACCACAGAGTCCCAGAAGTGCCCCGAAGACCACTGACTACCACTCATCAGCCCACCGAACTTATCCCCACATGCCGCCGACAAAATCCAATCAGCCGCCGGACTGGTGAAAAAAAAAAAAAGGAATTGTGCTATATTTAAAAAGGGCTTTAAAAGAGAATACTTTTAGGAAAATGTGTGGAAATAAATAATAAAACGGTCTGTTACAGAATAAAAAAAGAAGCCATTGCAGGGTGCACAGGGTGATGACAGCAATACTCATGCGCAAAATGGCGTAGACCATGAGAAACAGTAGCAGAGGCGAGGAACGCACGCCAGGAGACATGAGGGGGATTATGGACCTTATTAAATACAGTATATACTGTATATCAATGAGAACCCTTATGACGTCTTACAGCAGCTGAGGAAGTCAGATTTTGGGCGAAACGCGTCCTGGTCAGGTTTGATCACCTTATATTATGTTTTAATTGATATTATATTAAAGTATTTTTTACTTTAAATCAGTTGCTGCATCTGGGAGTTGGTTTATTGGGCTAATCTTTAAAACCCTTATGCGGATTAAGGAGAGTCAACTGAGGCTCTGGAGAGAGTAAGTGGGCATTTGGCTACAATCTTTTGGTAGTAAACCTAATTGTGTCAGAGTAACACTAGGGGAAACCCTATTATTTGTTATCTCCATTCCTACTCTGCCTTACATGGTTTAATGGCTGCTGGATAAGGGATATATCGAATGAAGGTGTTTGGGGACCTGAGAATTCAGAAGGCAATCTCCCACCCGCATATATTCCCAGAGCCAGGACGGGCTCAGCAATGCATAAATGCAATCCTATTCTCTACATTTTGTCCTGAATGTTTGATGGAATCTCACTATGTTGAAATTTTTTGTTTCCACATGAACTGAGAATATTGAATATGGCGAGATCAAGTCTACTGAGTCTCTGGATCAAAGATATGCTTATATGAGAGACTGTTCAAAACCCCATATGTGGATTCCATGAACATTTAATTCACCATTCGGTGCAATTTCGTGGCACGTTCGGGGCTTATTGAATGAACCTTAAAGGGGTTTTTCTTTAGTTCAGCGTACTGAATTGAGGTCGGTGGCGTTTTGCGGTCTGTTTGGGGGTCTGCGGCAATTTGTTCAACAGCATTCAGTGGTCATCGGCGGCTTTCGGCGGCTCCTTGGTTTGCTCACTTCGGAGACCCTGCCGGTGAATAGTGAATTCACGCGCAGGGTCCCCGAAGTGAGCCGACCAAGGAGCCACCGAAAAGCCGCCGATGACCACTGAACGCTGCTGAACAAATTGCCGCAAATTGCCGGTGAATAGTAAATTCAGAGCAGGGTCAGTGAACTAGACCCGCTGAAGTGCACCGAACGTAAGAGCACTGAAATTTTCCTGAAATGTCAATGCTCTTTGAATAACTCCTTTTGAGTGATTGAAAGTAGGGATGAGCCGAACATCCCCCATGGTCGGTTCGCATTAAAACTCAAACAATTTCAAAAGTTCGAGTTCGAACGCAAACACGAACCGAAATCAATGCAAATCAATGGGACTCGAACTTTCGAATTTTAGAGTGCCCTCCAAGAGGGCATATATGCAAGATATTTGCCATAAAAGGTGTATGGGGGTCCGGGTAGTGCCCTGGGGGACAGGAAACAAGGACAAAAAGTTTAAAAAACAACGTTTTTAAAGAACAGTGAGTTTTCTATGAAATAAGGGTTAAAAATAAAAACGAAAAATTCCATCAAATAGGAGGTCCCCATAACCTGCCCGTGAAGTGGCAGATTTGTAGGATGTTTAGAAACATTTAAAAACAAAAAAATGACATTTCAAATGACGGTAAACGGTTTTCCTTTAATCTATTCACCATAAAACAACTGCTTGGGGCGGCAGCCTGTATGAAAAGAGGAGACATTTTAGGGCACGCAGAACAAGTTTAGTGATATTTTGGCTAAAGTATGGTGAAACTTATGCAGGCTTTGGATGATAGTAACAATAGGTGCTTTAAAATTGGGCCTTTAGTGTCAGCAACAGTACCGTCACACCGTAACCCCTCTGTGGTATTGTGGAAGTGTGCAGGGTTGGGCCCTGCGGTCCAATATTAAAATTATATAAATCTGGTAATATAGGCGTCAGTGGCAGTGCACCCAAATATTGTGCCTTTGGTGTCAGCAAGTGCCTTCACACCGTAACCCCTTTATGGTATTGTGGAAGAGTGCAGTGGTGGAGGTTTTGTGAATGCAGAAGAGATCCCCGATCTATTCCACTACATCAGCATCAGGAGATTGATAGCTGCTGATCAAGGACTGATTCATTTTTATAAATGTCAGCCGGTCTACAGAGTCGGTGTACAGACGCACTCTTTTGTCTGTGACAAAACCTCCAGCGGCACTGAATGTCCTTTCAGAAAGCACACTGTATGAAGGGCAACCTAGTAGCTGCATAGCATATTGGCTAAGTTCTGGCCAGTGATCCAATCTCAACACCCAGTAAGCCAGTGGATCATCTGCTGGAAAGGTATCCAGGTCTGCCCTTGCCCATAGGTAGTCCTGCACCATACGGTGAAGACGCTGGCAATGGGTGTCTACATTTGACGTCCCTGGGAGTCGTGGACTAAAAAAATTGGAAAAGGCATCAGTCAAGAGGCCCCTTTCACGCTCTTCCTCTTATCATCTGCAGCCTCAGAAGCACCTGTGTCATCACTTGGTAACCTACCAGTGCCTGGAAAGGTGTTACACAAGTGTCGCTTTAGATCGTCCTCAAGTTTTTTCATCCTGTCCTCCCTCTGTGTGGGCAGGATGAGCTCTGCAACTTTACCCTTGTATCGTGTATCAAGAAGGCTTGCCAACCAGTAATGATCCCTCTCCTTGATAGCACGAATCCTGGGGTCCTTTACCAGGCTTTGCAGGATAAGGGAACCTTTGAATCCCCACCTTTAATGCCCCCAAGACTTAAATATTCCTCCTCCTCCTCCTCCTGTCTGATCTGAGGAGGACCCGCAGGAATGCTGTCTGCAGAAAGACTGGGGCCTTGAGAGATAGGGAAGGCCTCATCTTCCTCCTGCTGCTCTGCCTCTAGTGCCACATCTATAATTCCCCGCAGAATGTGCTCCAGCAGGAACACTAAAGGAATTGTTTCACTGATGCATGCACTGTCCCTGCTCACCATCCTCGTTGCCTCCTCAAATGGTGACAGTACAGTGCATGCATCCTTGATCATCAGCCATAGTGGGGGAAAATAAAACAAGTTGACCTGAAGCTGTCCTTGTGCCATACTCACACAGGTACTCGTTGATGGCCCTCTGCTGCTTGTGCAGACGCTGCAGCATTGCTAATGTTGAGTTCCACCTGGTGGGCATGTCACAGATCAGACAGTTTGTGGGAAGGTGGAATTCTGTTTGAATTTCTGCCAGGCGAACACTTGCTGGGAATGACCATCTGAAGTGGCTGCAGACTTTTCTGGCCTGGCTGAAAAGCTCTGCTCTGCCCTGGGTATCTGGTTAGTGTCATGGAGCTGACGTGGCGCTCCATGCTTCAGACCCCAAGTGACTTTGTGTTCATTTGTATCGTGTGATTTTAAATATATTTTACATCGTTTGGTTTTAGTTTAAATTAGTTTAGTATAAAATGGCATAGCTTTAGTTTTAAATATACTTATATCCCTGTAGGTAAATGTGTTTTTGTATAGCCAGTAAACAAGCTTTACTGCTGTGTAATTTATACAACAGAGCTTTTCCCCTTATCTGGCTTCATGTTTGATTCTAGAAGTCTTTGATAGTGTTTGTCTTTAATCTGATGTGTTAGAACAATAGATTATGTAAATGTTGTTTGAGCTAAAGGCTAAAGAATGTTTATTGTAAATATCTGACATAATGTAATTAGCATTTTAGTAGGACGATGTGCGTCATTTATGCAAATTATGGCTGTTGGATTTCAGCATAAATTGTGGCGTTTTGTTCATTAAAAGCTCAGAGTGAGAGAGAGAGAGAGAGAGAGAGAGAGAGAGAGAATCCTGTTGGAACATACAGCCGCGTCTGATGTCTCCTTCAGCTATGCTACACTACACACTCAACCTCAGAAGGCACAGAGCGGCCTTCTGGAAATTCCTAAAGGCTCCAGGGCAGAGAAACAGAAGCAGGCGGGTCAAGCTGCTCGAGGCGCTGAGGACAGCGCTCCCAGTAGCCGGGCTGACCGCAACGAAGGGGTGTCTGGAGAGTCAGCGCAAGGCAGAAGAGAACGGTTCCATCACACTGCTGGCAAGCGGTGTGGATAGAGGCTCTCCAACACCAATACACCCCGAGATGACCAACTATACAGCCTGCAAGCAGGACACCCTGAAGGACCTGCTGGAGAGCCGTGGATGGAATGGATACTAAAGTAAGGGTCAAAGGCACAAGTGTGGTACAACCAGGAGCAAGATGTAAATGCTCAAGGAGGTAAAAAGACACCTCAAGCAATATGGTCCAAACCCTAGCATGGACCTGTTCCAGAGCATTTGGAATGAGGTCTGTTTATTGCAGAAAGTTGAAGCTGTGCGGGACCAGGAAGATTTTAACCCTCTGCATGGGGAATACAATAAATACAAGGTCCCAGGCTGGATTGAGCCAGGGGACATTCGTAGCCAGGAGGAGAACTGGCTGGCCACTATACCACACACCCAGAGGGTGCCTACAGACTTGGATTGGCAGAGACCAGGGATTTTGGAAGCATCGGCTTCTGCCAAGACCCAAACAAAATATGCCTTCGCACCAACCGTGACCATCAACCCACCCTCAAGTAAGGCTAAAAAGAAGCGGAGGGGTGGACGGGTGAAAGAAATGGAGGTGGTGCTGGAGAGCGAATGCAAATGGTGTGACCCGCTTCGAAGGGAGGTAGAGACGTTGAAAGGGCAACCAGACTCTGCCACCCAGGGTGAGAAAGAGACTGGCCTGTAATTGCACCGGCTGTAGGATCAGCTGCAAGATGGCCAGAGAGAGCTGGAGGAGGTGAGACTATCCAGAGAGGATGCAGAGGTGAATGTACAGCACCTGGAGATGGAGACGGCTGGCTTGTGGGATTTACTTACAGCTGCTGAGCGAGCCAAGGATAATGCTGCTCGAGAGTGAGAGGAGGCCATGGCCATTGGCGTTTTAAAAGTCCAGGCAGCCATGGGGGAAAAGTGTCTCCTGGAATCCCAGATTATGGAGCTGACGGAGAAGCTGCAAGACGAGCAAAGTAATGCTTAGCGAGTAGGCAAGAATCTTAAAAAGGCCAGACTGCTGATTGAGCAACTGAGAGCAGACGGAGAGGCAGAGCAAAGCAAGGCCCAACTACTAGAGAAGTCATGTCAACAGATGGAGGGTCAGTGCCGAGAACTGAATGCTGAACTCCAGGCTTCTATCACTGCCTGGGAAGCAAGATGTCAAGAGCTTGAGGAGCAGTGCGATGCAGAGACCGAGCAACGCCATGCTATAAGTGAGCAGTTGAGACACTCTGAAAGCAGGCTGTACACTGCACAGCAACAGATGGAAAATTAAAGGCTCCAGACAGTACTACACCATCAGGTACAGGCCGAGCTGCAAGCTTCAGTTATTGAACTGAAAGCAAAGACTTTACAGCTAGAAGTACAGCTGAATACCAAGATTAAAAAAACAGCAGGCTGTCAGCGAAGAGGCTATGGTCCTTCCCACTGCGCAAGGGAGATGT
This sequence comes from Leptobrachium leishanense, assembly GCA_009667805.1. Classification (NCBI taxonomy): domain Eukaryota; kingdom Metazoa; phylum Chordata; class Amphibia; order Anura; family Megophryidae; genus Leptobrachium; species Leptobrachium leishanense. The sequence continues at coordinate 15,553 of RXON01002958.1, forward strand.
ATTTCAGGTAGCCCGAATCACCGACTTGAGGGGACAACGATTATGGAGCCTGTGGACCTATTTTTGTACCGTGAGGAACCTGCGGCGCTCCCAGTGGATTTGGGAGAAATTCTAAGGATAGATGCTGTGCTGGCATCAGAGTGTGCCTTGTCCCCAACAAAGATGGTGACCCCCCAGCACTCCACCCCTATGACCCAAGGTGCTACCAGAGAGGGAACCTCTTCTTACCTGCCTAGAAGACCAGCAGAATCGGTGAGTGACTACCCTGAGAGGCAATCAAGTTCCTGGCCCCAGGAAGAATTGCGCCCTTTTGGGATTGTGGGGATTGCCGTGGGCTATTCCCCTTTTAAATGTTCAGGAGGGGGCAGCAACAGAAGGAGAGACTGGGGACTTGGAATGCTGACTGGGTTCTGGTCCTGGGGCTTCAGAAATATGCTGGAGAAAAAGACAAGTGGGGAGGAGGCCCAGTGTGCCCACTACCGAACAATTTTTCTCTGTGGACTGTGGTGGCCTGTTGCGTGGCGCACTGGACAAGAGGGGTGTCTTGCCTCTTGCCCCGGGACTATGGACCCACAACCCTGCAGTGACCGTCAGACCCCACTGATGGTGCTTGTGCGCCAGCACCCTGGAACTGTGAGGATGGCGCAGAAAAGGGACAAAGTGAGAAGTCTCGTCAGTGGCAAGCGATCCGTTTGGGATCTAAGCTTGCCGTGCCGTTCTGGAAGGGGGAACATATGTCATGGAGCTGACGTGGCGCTCCACGCTTCAAACCCCAAGAGACTTTATGTTCATTTATATTGTATGATTTTAAATATATTTTACATTGTTTGGTTTTAGTTTAAATTAGTTTAGTGTAAAATGGCGTAGCTTTAGTTTTAAATATACTTATATTCCTGTAGGTAAATATGTTTTTGTATAGCCAGTGAACAAGCTTTACTGCTGTGTAATTTATGCAACAGGGCTTTTCCCTTATCTGGCTGCATGTTTGATTCAAGAAGTCTGTGATAGAACAATAGATTATGTAAATGTTGTGTGAGCTAAAGGCTAAAGAATGTTTATTGTAAATATCTATCTGACATAATGTAATTAGCATTTTAGTAGGACGATGTGCATCATTTGTGCAAATTATGGCTGTTGGATTTCAGCATAAATTGTGGCATTTTGTTCATTAAAAGCTCAGAGTGAGAGAGAGAGAGAGAGAGAGAGAGAGAGAGAGAGAGAGAGAGAGAGAATCCTGTTGGAACATATATCTGCGTCTGATGTCTCCTTCAGCTATGCTACACTACACACTCAACCTCAGAAGGCACAGAGCGGCCTTCTGGAAATTCCTAACGGCTCCAGGGCAGAGAAACAGAAGCAGGCAGGTCAAGCTGCTCGAGGCACTGAGGACAGCACTCCCAGTAGCTGGGCTGACCGCAACGAAGGGGTGTCTGGAGAGTCAGGACAGGCAGAAGAGAACGTTTCCGTCACAGTTAGGAAACGCTGTACCAGCAGATTTAGGACGTGTGCTAGGCATGGTACATGCATCAAATTACCCTTACTGAGAGAAGGTTGCTGCCATTATCATAGGCGACCATTCCCAGCTCAAGCTGGCATGGTGTTAACCATCTCTGCACCTGCCACTGCAGAGCTGACAGAATTTTTGGCCCATTGTGGCTCCTGTCCCCTAAACAAACCAGCTCAAGCACAGTATGGCATCTTTTTTCTTGAGCCATTGCTTAGCCACTGTCAGGTGTTGGTTTAACTGCCACTTCGCCAGAGACAGAGAAGGAGGAGGAGGAAGAGGTGGTGTTGGAGCAGACAGACCTCATACAAGCAGCTTTCTGGAGGCGTTGTGGATGAACAAGCTCCAGCACAGAGCCCCGTCTTGGATCCCTCCCAGCTGCAATCAGAGTTACCCAGTGTGCCATGAAGGAAATTTAACGGCCCTGTCCATGCTTGCTGGACCACGTGTCTAAAGTCACGTGCACCTTGCTGCTGACTGCCTTTCCCAATGACTCCCTAACATTGTGTTCCACGTGCTGGTATAGTGCTGGAATGGCCTTCCGTGAAAAGAAATGGCATTTTGGAAGCTGCCATTGTGGTACAGCCCATTCAGCAAATTCACAGAAGGAAGCAGAGTCCACCAGCTGGAAAGGCAGCAGCTGCAATGCGAGTAATTTTGCTAAGCTGGCATTTAGACGCTGTGCTTGGGGATGGTTGGGACTATATTTTTTCTTACACTGCAGCAGCTGGGGCAACGTAATCGGACTGCGTAAATCTTCAGCTGATGGGATGCTGTCACATTGTGAGGAAGGACCTGGTACATCCATTACTGTAGCATCATCCCTGTCAGTGGAGGTTGGAGTCAATGACATGGCAGGACAAATAGTGGGGGTAGAGACAGGTGAGGAGGACCTACGCAAAGTGTTGCTCCAACGGGATGGGTGGCAGGTGGTCATATGTCGCCTCAAGCATGTGGTACCCAAGCGTCCAGTGTCTTTGCCACACTTGATCCTCATCTGACATAGATTACAAATAGCAATGGTGCGGTCTGCTGCACATTTCTTAAATAACTCCCAGACAGCAGAGTTCCTGGATGTGTGCTTTGAGACAACAGCGCTCTGCACCTGAGCAGCTCTGACATCTGATGCCTTGGACTGGCTACGGTTGGTCATAGAGGATGTTGTGCCTCAGGTTTGTTGTGCCTCCTCCTCACTTTACTCCTCTGTTTGATCAGGCACCCAGGTGGAGTCAGTGACCTCATCATTATTGTCATCACCCCCTATCTCCTCATCACTGGAGCCAACTTGGCAGTATGCTGCAGCTGCTGGGGTAACATGAGTGCCAGTTATTTGTGTGTCATCACTGGCACCCCCTTCCTCTAGGTTGATTATACTCCCTTCCTCAACCTCAGAGATTGAATCAGAGCATTGTAGTTGCTGCGCATCCTCAAGCAGCATGTCACTGTCATTGTAGTCAAACAATTCAGCTGACTCCTCCGTGTGTGATAGTGAGGCTACGGCAGGAGTAGCTGTGGACATGGAGGCTGCATTAGATGCTTTGGCAGCTGAGGTGGACTGTAAAGCACTACAAGCCTGGCTGGCAGAGGACTCGGAGGATGAGGATGGCCTGGTTAGCCAATCCACCAAATCCTCTGTATGTTCCTGCTGTTTAAGAAGACGGCCAGCACCAGTTAGAAAGGACAAGCGTGCCCCTGCAGAGGATGCACCACGTCCACCACAACCAGAGGCACAGCCTCCCAACACAGGGGCTGCTTGCCCTCTTATCTGTGTCTGGGAGCGTCTGCCTGTCCTTTTTGTTCTTTCAGACATGGTGAGTGATATATAGATTAAATATATACAGAACTCTGATTCAACTCTGGTATAAAGATTAAAGATTTACAGAACTCTAGTATAACTCAGTGAGACACCCTGATAGCTGGCAGCCAGTGACAAGACACAGATTAAAATTCCCAGAAACCTCCTATAAATCAGTGAGCCTCCCTGATGGGTGGCAGTGTGACAAGACACAAATTACAATTCGCAGAAATCTGATAGAAGTATGTGGGACCCCCTGATAGCTAGCAGTGAGAAGGCACAGATTACAATTCCCAGAAACCTCCTATAAGTCTGTGAGATCCCCTGATGGGTGACAGTGACAAGACACAAATTACAATTCCCAGGAACCTCATATAAACCAGTGAGCCCCCCGGATGGATGGCAGTGTGACAAGACACGGATTACAATTCGCAGAAATCTGTTAGAAGTATGTGACACCCCCTGATAGCTGACTGTCAGTGACTGAGAAGACACGGATTACAATTCACAGAAATTTGATGGAAGTATGTGACACCCCCTGATAGCTCACTGTCAGTGACTGAGAAGACACGGATTACATTTCACAGAAATTTTATGGAATTATGTGACACCCCCTGATAGCTGACTGTCAGTGACTGAGAAGACACGGATTACAATTCACAGAAATTTTATGGAAGTATGTGACACCCCCTGATAGCTCACTGTCAGTGACTGAGAAGACACGGATTACATTTCACAGAAATTTTATGGAATTATGTGACACCCCCTGATAGCTGACTGTCAGTGACTGAGAAGACACGGATTACAATTCACAGAAATTTTATGGAAGTATGTGACACCCTCTGATAGCTGACTGTCAGTGACTGAGAAGACACGGATTACAATTCACAGAAATTTTATGGAATTATGTGACACCCCCTGATAGCTGACTGTCAGTGACTGAGAAGACACGGATTACAATTCACAGAAATTTTATGGAATTATGTGACACCCCCTGATAGCTGACTGTCAGTGACTGAGAAGACACGGATTACAATTCACAGAAATTTTATGGAAGTATGTGACATCCCCTGATAGCTGACTGTCAGTGACTGAGAAGACACACTTTCCAGATATCTGCAACAAGTGAGCCCCCCAAATTGCTGCTGTCACTGAATGAGAAGGCACACTTTCCACCACCAAATCCCAGATATCTGCAACAAGTGAGACCCCCCAATAGCTGTCACTGGCAGTGAGAAGACACACTTTCCACCAATTCCCAGATATCTGCAACAAGTGAGACCCCCAATAGCTGTCACTGGCAGTGAGAAGACACACTAACAGAACAATCACCTCTCACTCCTGCAGAAAAACATGTGCTGGCTGGTCTGGGTTCAAGCCATATATAGTGTGCTGTGGGACTTAGCTCCGTGAGCCCATGATTGGGCAACATTTGCCCAATCAGGACTCTGAGCCGTGATTGGCATAGTCTTGCACCTGTCTTGCACCTAAACTGTGGTCAGGTGCAGGCTGTAGCCAATTACAAGCTTCAGGCCAGTGGAAAAAGTGCATTGTGGTGCATTGTGGGTGAACATGCGGCGAACACGCGGAAATGTTCGTAGTTCGCGAACATGCGAACTGGCTAAGTTTGAATCGAACTCTGAACACATCGAACCGAACAGCTCATCCCTAATTGAAAGCGTGCAGAGAGATATAGGGTCAGGATATTATTTAACTGCAATACTACAAGTGTGATTTATCTTTGGTCAGAAATGTGAGGGAAACTTTGGATTTCTGTTTTCTGAAAACTTAATGAAGATTTTAATATGTGCTTTGTGGGTGAGCGTTTAGTAGACATGTGCACAGCGAAAACAATTGTTTAGTTTCCTTACATTTTTCAATTCATTTTGGTGCCTTCGATATGTTACCGTGATTCGTATTTTGGATCGACTTTTTATTTCGGGAGATCAGTTATTCGTATTTTGGATTAGTTAATTCGTTTTTATTAGTTATCTCATTTTTTATTAGTTATTTCGGAATGCGTAACGGATTAATTAATGACTTAGACTAGGGTAAAAAAAATAAGTAATCCCCTGTCCTTGGTGCTTAAACCTATTCAGTACCAAGGGCATTAGCTCTGTGGGGCTGCTGTCCTTGGTGCTAAATAGGTTTCAGCACCAAGGACAGCACTCGCTAATCAAAGCCAGACTGAAGGAAAAAAAAATAACCCTGCTGCATTTGGGAAAAGAAAGAGTCTCAAGGTTTTAAAATAATTAGGAATCCAAAAATTACAATAAAAAGATCCTGAAAAATGTCTAGAAAAATAGTCTTTTTGCTGCACATGAAAGAATAAATGGTTGAATATTTAATAAAAACAGTGAATATTTTTTTTACATTGAAACCTATGGGATTTGCCTGTTTAAACCTGTCGAACAATGAACCACCAAAAATCAGGTCTTTTCACTGACATTTCAGTGCTGTTCGGCATTCTATGAATGTATTAACCATTACTTGTCTATGAGGAATTTCACTGCTGCTGAACTGCACCATGGCATTGTCAATGGCCTGTGGTGCTGCATACAACATATTCAGCACCATGACCAATGGACAGGGGCTGAATCTAAGTAAAACAGCACAATGAATCAATTCATAAAAACGGTATCAATCCGTTGTATTTAGTTTCGTTCCATCCCATTTCGGACGGAACCAAATACTAGCATCATTTCAATGATCAGAAAGCGTCACATGGGGATTGATCTAAGAACATCGCAGACAGAATGTAACACAGACTCCCATCACACTTTCATAGAGTTATTAGAATTGTGCGTCCAATCGATTTCTCTACTTACTTGATTATTTTTCCAATAAGTCCATTTATAATCAATCTGAAGTTGCTGATCTTCTGGAAATGACACATTGATGGTTCCCACACTCATTTTTGCTACATATAGTTTGCCCTTATCTTGGCCAAACTCCCATTTGATCAGAAGGAGCGTGTCCGGCAGTTCCCCTTTGTCGTTAAAGAATATTTCCTTCCCCGCATGGTCTTTGTAGTGAACTCGTTTCACGTAGTGGTGGAGCTTTCAAAAGAAAACGTGAATATTAGATGAAATTGTAAGATATTATAACATTGTATCTCATTTGTGTTAATTCCTTTCAGTGCGAAGACCCAGATATTTATTATTTATTGTCAAGTGAGTAAGTGAGTAAGTGTGTGTGTATGTATGTGTATGTGTGTGTGTGTCTATGTGTCTGCGGTCATAACCAAATATTGTTCATGCGTGACAGTTTGTATAAAATAATATTATTTATTGCATACAAATATCTTTCAGTCCCGCCACCATGATGTGCAGGTTATCTGTACCATGTACAACCTTGGAGAATAAGTGAAGGGTGTGTTAACCATTAGGGGTTTTTCAGAGAGCACCGAAATTTTGCTCTCACCTTCGACGCACTTTGGCACTTTTAATTTGCCGACCCTGAGACGAATTCAGCATTCACTGCAGGGTCCTCGAAGTGGGCCGTATCGATGCACCGAACTCTGCTGATAAATCTGACAAACACAGCCGCAAACTGAAAAAAAAGTTGAACCTATCGAAAAACCACCGAATTGATCCAACGAACCGCCAAACAGACCTCCCAACTAATTCAGAAAAAGCCAACCAGCCACCAAACAGGAGCAAAAATATTTAAAAATTCCACTATTAACCACTTCGCTGCTGAGGACGCGCTGAGCGCGTCCTCAGCAGTCCCGCTGGTATGCGGAGGACGCGCTGAGCGCGTCCTCCCATCGGGGTCAGCGTTCGGCCGGGTTCCGGCCGATCGCTGGCCCCTCCAGTGCGGGCTGACATCCTGGATGTAAGCCCGGCATCCGGACCAGCAGCCGCCAGAATTAGGTGTCATCGCGGGGGCGCGATGACACCTAATTCAGGCGCCCCCCCCGCATGTGCGGAGGAGGCGCCTGAAAGGGAGGGGGGGGAGGTCCTTCGGACCTCTCTCCCTCCCGATCGGCGGCGCACAGGGGGTTAACCCAGGCATCATTTGGAAGGGCACAGCCTGCCCTTCCAAATGATGCCTGGCATTAACCCCTGGGGAGCTGGATCGCGAATCGGCGCTGAAAAGCGCCGGTTCGCAATCCTTTCCCGGAGCTGGCCGACATCTTGGATGTCGGCCAAGCCTCCGGGAACTCCCCCAGAGGACTGGCGTCATCGTGCGGAGCACGATGACGCCAGTCCTAGACTTAACCCCTAACTGCCACCAACTGTGGAGATAGGGAGTTCCAATGAACTCCCTATCTCCCGATCCGTGGCAGCTAGGGGTTAAATTTTGGTATGGTTGGATCGGCCAGAGCATGGCCGTTCCAACGATACCAAACATGAAAGTGAAAAATTTTGTAAAAAAAAAAAAAAAAATTAAAAAAAAAAAACTTTTTTTTATTTTTTTTGGTTTGTTAATGCAGCAATATTGTTCCCATTTCAATTATAATGTGAACAATGATGCTGCACTAACGATTTTTGTATGCGGTGCGTTTGTTAAAAATAGTGTCATTTTCCCCAAAAAAAAATGTAACGAGACCCCATCTCTAATTTTTTTAACAAGCGCACCCCATACAAAATATAACCGCAATTGCTCGCATGTTAAAATGTGGAAAAAAACACTTTACACATTGTAAATTATTGAAAATACATATTTTATTGCATTTTTTTTTATAATATACAGACATGACATAACGTATACATATAATAATGACATATTATGAATCTACTGAGTCTGACGGAAAGAACGATATATAATATGTCTGGGTCATATACTAAAATAAGCCTTCAAAACACGTTTAAACATGATGCGCAAAACAGGTAAAAATGACCTCAGCATAGGGGCGGGAAAAGCCTCAGCAGCGAAAGGGTTAAGAGGCTTTTTAAAAAAAACTAGTGCATTAAAATGCCTGGAATTAATATATAAGGTCAGTTACAGAATAATTTTAAAAAAATCAGAAAAATGCCTAAAACAAATAGATAAATAAAGAGCCTTTTTGCTGCAAATGAAAATAATAAACGGGCGAATAAATATTTTGGAAAACTGGGGATTTTTTTTTTCTTTGAAATCTATGGGATTTGCCGGATTAAACCACTGAACATCAGGGCAATTCACTGACACTTCTCTGCTGTTTGGTGTCTCTGAATAGATTAACCATTGCTTCTCTATGGGCATTTCACTGAATAGATTAACCATTGCTTCTCTATGGGCATTTCACTGAATAGATTAACCATTGCTTCTCTATGGGCATTTCACTGAATAGATTAACCATTGCTTCTCTATGGGCATTTCACTGCAATATTTGGCAAACTGCTAGCTTTTTGAATAGCCGAATTGAGACAAAATTGCACCTTATGGGGAAATTCACTGTTCGGTGGCCAATTTGGCTCTCTTTGAATAATCCCATTTGTGATATGTTACATATGATCACAATGTTTGTATAAGGTGTATTACGTAGTCAAGGTTCAATAGTGGAAGATGGGGGAATGATCTGGTAAGTGGAGATGTTAGGATGTGGACAATGTGTCAGCAAGGACTCAGAAATGGATTGTGTTTGTACTAAAGGGGATATTCAGAAAGCACCAAAATTTCAGTGAATTTTGGTGCTTTGTAGTTCACCGCTCTTTAGCGATTCCATTTTGCCGACCACGCGGGAAATTCGCTATTCCACACAGAATCACCGAAGTGTGCCAAGATGGAGTCGCTGAAGAACGCCGAACCGACCTCTGAACAACTCCAAACTGACCGCTGATCTGACCTCCATACACCGCGGGAACTGACTGCCAAACTGACCCCTGAATGCTGCCAAACTGACCGCCGAACTGACCTCCATACACCACCAAGCTGACCGCTAAACTGACCCCTGAATGCTGCCAAACTGACCGCTGATCTGACCTCTATACACCGCAGAACTGACTGCCAAACTGACCCCTGAATGCTGCCAAACTGACCGCCGAACTGACCTCCATACACCACCAAACTGACCGCTACACTGACCCCTGAATACTGCCGAACTCACCTCCATACACCACCAAACTGAACGCTAAACTGACCCCTGAATGCTGCCAAACTGACCGCCGAACTGACCTCCATACACCACCAAACTGACCGCTACACTGACCCCTGAATACTGCCGAACTCACCTCCATACACCACCAAACTGAACGCTAAACTGACCCCTGAATACTGCCGAACTGACCTCCATACACCACCAAACTGACCGCTACACTGACCCCTGAATACTGCCGAACTCACCTCCATACACCACCAAACTGACCGCTAAACTGACCCCTGAATACTGCCGAACTGACCTCCATACACCACCAAACTGATCGCTAAACTGACCTCTGAATGCCACCGAATTGCAAAAAACAAGACAAAACTGATATTCTCCTAATAGGTGTTTAAACCAATAAAAATGCATTAAAGTGTTTCTAACTAATAAAAAAGGTCTGTTAGAGAATAAGAAAAAAAAATATTTTAAAAGAAACTGGGAATAACATTTTTTTGCCTAAAAATAAAACAATACAAAAAAGTGTTCCATTAAGTAAATAAATAAAAAGGCTTTTAGCTGAAAATGAAAGGATCGAAAGGTTGAATAAAAAAAATATTATTGTTTTACATTAAGTCGTATGGGATTCGCCTGTTTTAACCTGAAATACATATATATATAAATTTTCAAGCTCATGCGTGAACATCTTGGACCATATTATATAGCTGGTGCTAACTTAACCAGAGCTGTTGTAAACTTCCCAGAGCCATTATAGCCTATGGAGGTTTTAAGTTTACAACAGCTCTGGTTAAGTTAGCACCAACATTGTAATACTGCCCCTTAGGTCTTATTTCTCTTAGTAGACAGGGCCAGAATTACAATTAGGCAAAGTAGGCATGTTTTGACAGGCATGCACCACAGGAGAGCACCTCGTTTTATAAACATATTTACTATCATGGTTATTCAGAGAGCGTGAAAAGCAGGAGAATGACTGGAGAATGACTGGAGAATGACTGGAGAATGACTGGAGAATGACTGGAGAATGACTGGAGAATGGCTGGAGAATGAAAAATTCTAGGTCAAAATAGCCGATTTGGAAAGTGAGATGAAAGGGAGAATTTTTCTGGTTTGGCTATTTTGACCTAGAATTTTTCATTCTCCAGTCATTCTTCAGTCATTCTCCAGTCATTCTCCAGTCATTCTCCTGCTTTTCACGCTCTCTGAATAACCCTGTGTATATATTGTGATTGACCGTCACAGTTTAGTGATCATTTTGCATAGTCTTCTTGGGTAGCACACTATATAACGTTTCCACGCACCGATTCACCACGCATTTCAGAGGAGATTTCATAGGAAATTGTTGTGTGTTGTTACTGCCGGTCTGCCACGCTACTGGGGGGGTCTGGGGGGGTCTCATTTCTACAAAATATCAGGGAATTGATATGTGTGTCTTGTCACTGTGCCAGCAAGTCTTTTTGGGGGATAAAATTTCTTGAAAACATTTGTGAATTGAGGTGATCTGTGTCTTGTCACACAGCCAGTACCACGCAGAAACCCAAGGACTAGTACGTGGCTGGGAGGAGGAAGTGTACGATGGGTTCATCCTCATTGACCAGGAAGACTCGGAAGCTAATGCCACCTCCAACCTATGCTGCATGGGCTCCCTTATACTGCAAAGCCTGCTAAAGGACCCCAGGATTCGTGCTATCAAGGAGAGGTATCATTACTGGTTGGCAACCCTTCTTGATCCACGATACAAGGGTAAAGTTGCAGAGCTCATCCTGGCCGCACAGAGGGAGCACAGGATGAAAAAACTTGAGGACGCTCTAAAGCGACACTTATGTAACACCTTTCCAGGCACTGGTAGATTACCAAGTGCTGACACAAGTGCTTCTGAGGCTGCAGATGATCAGAGGAATAGTGGTGAAGGCCAGGGCCGCTTGACTGATGCATTTTTAAATCTTTTTAGTCCACGACGCCCAGGGACGTCAAATGTAGGCACCCATTGCCAGCGTATTTACCATATGGTGAAGGACTACCTAGGGGCAAGGGCAGACCTGGATACCTTTCCAGCAGATGATCCACTGGCTTACTGGATGTTGAGATTGGATCACTGGCCAGAACTTAGCCAATATGCTATGCAGCTACTAGGTTGCCCTTCATCCAGCGTGCTTTCTGAAAGGACGTTCAGTGACACTGGAGGTTTTGTCATAGACAAAAGAGTGCGTCTGTCCACCGACTATGTAGACCGGCTGACATTTATAAAAATGAATCAGTCCTGGATCAGCAGCTATTAACCCCCTGATGCTGACGTAACGGAATAGATCGGGGATGTCTTCTGCATTCACAAAACCTCCAGCACAGAACTCTTCCACAATACCACAAAAGGGTTATGGTGTGAAGGCACTAGCTGCCATGAAAGGCACAATATCTGGGTGCACTGACGTCTTTACCAGAATCATATCTTTTTAATATAGGACCACATGGTCCACCCCTGCATTTTTCCACAATACCACAGAGGGGTTACTGTATGATTGTACTTGCTGACCTGGCAGTCTGGCACCAGAGGCACAATATCTGGGTGCACTGACGCCCATTACCAGATTCATATCTTTTTAATATAGGACCACATGGTCCACCCCTGCATTCTTCCACAATACTAGAGAGGGGTTACTGTATGATGACACTTGCTGGCCTGGCAGTCTGACACCAAAGGCACAATATCTGGGTGCACTGACGCCCATTACTAGATTCATATCTTTTTAATATTGGACCACATGGTCCACCCCTGCATTCTTCCACAATACTACAGAGGGGTTACTGTATGATGATACTTGCTGGCCTGGTACCAAAAGCACAATATCTGCGTGCACTGACGCCCATTACCAGATAAAAATCTTTTCAATATAGGACCACATGGTCCACACCTGCATTCTTCCACAATACCACAGAGGGGTTACTGTATCATAGTACTTGCAGGCCTGGCAGTGGCACCAAAAGCACAATATAAGGGTGCACTGCCACTGACGCCTGTATCAGATTCATATCTTCAGAGGGGTTACGGTGTGACGGCACTGTTGGGGATGCTAAAGGACCAATTTTGAAGCACCTATTGTTACTTTCATCCAAAGCCTGCATAAGTTTCACAATAGTTTAGCCCAAAAAATCAGTAAACTTTTTCTGCGTGTCCGAAAATGTCTCCTCTTTTCATACAGACTGTCGCCCCAAGCAGTTGTTTATGGATAGATTAAAGGAAATGCATTTACTGTCATTTGAAACGTCATTTTTTGGTTTTTAAGTTTTGCTATACATCCTAGAAATCCGCCACTTCACGGGCAGGTTATGGGGACCTCCTAGGCACGATATTTGAAGGAATTTTTTGTTTTTATTTTTAACCCTTATTTCATGGAAAACTCGCTGTTCCTTTAAAAATGTTTTTTTTTTTTACTTTTTGTCCTTGTTTCCTGTCCCCCTCCCGAACTAAGCACACGCGTTTCACTTACCAACTGCGTCACGGCTGGATCAGACGTCAGTGCAGGGACTTAGCTTTTAATGAAAGTTCACACATTTAGGTCAGGAGGAAGAAGTCCACAGACTCTTCTTTTAAAGGGGAATCACCCACTAAAGCTGAGATATAATGTAAAATATCAGGAAAATGCTTCTTATATCATGTTAAACGGATCCAAGTAAAGTACTAAAACCACATGTATAATGCAGTATTGCTAATCAAGCCCTGATAAGTTATCTCAGCGATTATCAATGTCTGAGACACCAAATACGTTATAAACCCTCTGTAAACGCCAGTGATTGAGGAGATGTAATGGAAAGATCACCTTGTTTTTGAAAACATTTTTCCCTTGATTCCACTCGTGATAATTCCAGTTTGAGTCCTCTTGCATCCTGTGCAGAGCCTGTGCCAGGACATGCACCGCAGTGTACACTTTATAAGCCGTGATGTGCTTACTGATAACTTGAATGTGGGAAAAATTCTTCTCTTCTGTGCAATTATTGGCAGTAAACCTATACATTATTTCAAAATGTTTAGTCTTTTTTCTGTTTGGTGAAATGCATTGTAAATATACAATCCACAGATCCTCCAGCAGGGCGTCACGCGGGCGATTGGACGTATTAACACTGCTAAGAAAAGACTGAAACCCTGGAATTTTTTCTGAGGGCAGGACAAAACTCAAGCTGCCGTTGAGAATTAACTTATGTATATGGAATATAATTGTACCGAGGATACTTGAAGGACAAATAATTAATGAAATGTTTTGAAATATCAATGGATCGGCCGTAAAAAAATTAACTCTACTAACTGAGCCTTCCCCGCACAGGATGAAGATCCGAGACGTGGCTTTCTTAACAATATCCAGTTTCTGGTCATTGTTTCTTGATAATTTAATACTAAACTCGATGCAGATCCCATGGCTGGTGATCACTTGGCTCAGCTCCTCGATCTCCTTCTCTCTCGTTACATCATCTGATGTGATTATTCCAACCCAGTTTGACCCAAAATACTTCAGTAAGACCACGATAGCCTGATAGTAAACATTGTCATCTTGAACTGTGCGGAAAAAGTACGGATACAGCTTCCTGACGCTGAGCTCTATGTTGGACGCTCCATAACTGATCTGAAGAAAGGAATGAGAAATATTCATTTCAAACTACTATTTTCAAAAAAAATTAATATAAAAACCAATAAAGTGAAACGTCCACAGAAAAACTCTCACTTTTTTTAAAAATATATTTTTAAAATACACTCCTTAATTTGCTATGCATCCATATGGTGGTCTCCCCAAAGAACCAAAACCTATAGATAATATATATACAATGGTACAGCACCAAATGACTATGAATGAAGGTGAAATGTATAATTTATATATACAAATCCATAAGACAATCTTAAAATCTTCTTCTCAGTACATGACAGATAAAAACCAATGTAGTATAATATATTAAATAAAATATGGCCAAAATTTCAGGGTCTATGCTATTCCACTCACACGTTTAAGAGCTAAAACCGGCTCTAGGTTTTCACTCACATGTTTATGAGCCAAAAACCAGCTCCAGGCATCAGAACAGAGGCTTTACACTAATAACAAACAATTGACAAACAAATCGATTGATTGATTACCTTATATAGGGGCAGCAGGACATTTAGAATAAAGATAGCAGCTGAAGAAGCCACGTAAGTGTATTGTTTTAATAAAGCATTTTTTTTATTCATCCTGCTCTCTGCCGTTTGGAGTAAAGTTTAGTGGATTTTGGCTTAAAAGTCCAACTGTGTAGGAATTAGAGCCTAGGAAGGCTCCAACAATTGCAAATTGTCGATTGGCTGTTCTTTTTAATTTTTAAATAAGGGTTATATACAGTATAATGCTAAGGGCGTGCCCCGGCGTATTTATTTTCTAATTCTAAGGATACAAAGCAGTGGTGGAGACCAATGATATGACATGGTTGGGTAACTAAGAAAAACAAGAAAGAACCCAGAGGCCTTCTTCACCTAGAACCGCTTTATGGCTCATAAGAGTGTGATTCGAAACCTAGGATTAAATAATGAGATATTTTGGCTTCTATGGATAAAATTTGGAACCTTTTTCTATATTTAAATAAGAAAAACGATTTTAAGAAAATCCTGAATTTATATGTTCAATTTAGGAAACCACCTGAAAATTTATTTGTAAATGTGATGGCAGTCCGTGGCAACTTCATCCTGTCTCGGGCCCTGTGCTCAATTTTTGTATGTATTTTGTTCTCTATATTTTATATTCTGGTGACAAGAATAAGAGGACATTGCTCAGGCTCCGTATTAGCCTCCTGTTTGGTGTTGGTGGGCAGAGTTGCGTTTCTGGATGCACACATGCGCAAGAGGAAGGTTGACGTCACTTGATCGGATGAGAGATGGGGGCGTGCATGCACAGAAAAGAAAACGGGACTGAACTCCATTGCACAGCCGTGTTTTGAGAAACATGCCTGGAATATGAAGTCAAGTTGTGGTTGACAGAGAATGGTATTTGGCAGAAGACAATGATGGAAGACTTCTGATTGGAAGCAAAACAATGGATTTTTAATTTAGTAATTATTTTTGATAGTTGGATCGGTTTATAAGGGATCTGTCTTCATTTGGTATCACACTCCTGAGGAAGTAGGACATGGATCTTAAGAAACACGTTGAGTGCTGATGGACCTTTTTATAGTGGACTTCTCCATCAGCCATGCTACTACCAGCTGGTGAATGGCTGATTGAAATTTGGAGGTGATCGGGAGGTCTGAGCCTTTGTCGTAGATGTTTGGCCACATTTTTATTTGTCTTTTTATTTTGTGAGTTTGTTTTTGACTTTTAATACATTTTTATGTGATATTAAAATACTACACTATATTGCTCTATTTCCTGCTCTCATTTCAGACAGATGGAGTGACAATAAAGATTATGTATTGGGGTGACCTAACTGTATTTGGGGGGCCCCAGTGGTATTTATTTATACATTTTGAATATGTGCCATTGCAGTATATTTATTAGATTGTTCTTGTGGTTGAGGGACGCAAGGAGTCATTGGGTTTTGGGCTGCAGTAGGTGGAAAACTATACGCACAATTTGTATTTGCTGAATTAATTTAATGAACAAAAAAAATAAACGTTTAACAGGAAGATAGGAATAAAACTATAATTCCCCCAGGTAAGCACACTGCATGGCGTACACAGCCCAGTGTGAGCAGGACAAAAGGCAAAAGAAGAAGAGAGGGATCACTTCCTGCATTTCCTGTTTGTACTAACAGAAGGTTGGACAAGGGTCTTGCTTCCACCCACCAGCGAGGGTCCTGGTTAGTGATGGGCCGAACACCCCCGTGTTCGGTTCGCATTCAAACACGAACATTTGAAAAAGTTCGGATTCGAACGTGAACACGATTTGAACTCAATGCAAGTCAAGGGGACTCGAACATTCGATTTTTAGAGTGCCCTCCAAGAGGGCATACATGCAAGATATTGCCATAAAAGGTGTATGGGGGTCCGGGTAGTGCCCCGGGGGACAGAAAACACGGAAAAAAAGTAGAAAAAAAAAGTTTTTAAAGGAACAGTGATTTATTACATGAAATAAAGGTTAAGAATAAAAAGGAAAATTCCTTCAAAAATCGTGCCTAGGAGGTCCCCATAACCTGCCCGTGAAATGGCGGATTTGTAGGATGTATAGAAACATTTCAGAAGAAAAAAATGACATTTAAAATGACGGTAAATGTTTTTCCTTTAATCTATTAATAAACAACTGCTTGGGGCGGCAGCCTGTATGAAAAGAGGAGACATTTTAGGACACGCAGAACAAGTTTAGTGACATTTTTGGGCTAAATTATGGTGAAACGTATACAGGCTTTGGATGAAAGTAACAACAGGTGCATTAAAATTGGACCTTTGGTGCCAGCTAGTGCCTTCACAATGTAACCCCTCTGAGGTACTGTGGAAGAGTGCAGGGGTGGACCCTGCCATCAAATATTACAATAATATGAATCTGGTACACGTGTCAGTGCACCCAAATATTGGGCCTTTGATGCCAGCTAGAGCCTTCACAACGTAACCCCTCTGAGGTATTGTGGAAGAGTGCAGGGCTGGACCCTGCATTTAAATATTAAAATGAACAGAATCTGGTACACGCATCAGTGCACCCAAATATTGGGCCTTCGGTGCCAGCTTGTGACTTCACAATGTAACCCCTCTGAGGTATTGTGGAAGAGTGCAGTGCTGGAGGTTTTGGTAATGCAAAAGAGATCCCCCATCTATTGAGTTACATCAGCATCAGGGGATTGATAGCTGCTGATTAAGGACTGATTCATTTTTATAAACATCAGCCGGTCTACAGAGTTGGTGGACAGACGCACTCTTTTGTCTGTGACAAAACCTCCAGTGTCACTGAACGTCCATTCAGAAAGCACGCTGGATGAAGGGCAACCTAGTAGCTGCATAGCATATTGGCTAAATTCTGGCCAGTGATCCAATCTCAACACCCTGTAAGCAAGTGGATCATCTGCTGTAAAAAGGTATTCAGGTCTGCCTTGGCCCCTAGGTAGTCCTGCACCATATGGTGAAGACACTGACAATGGGTGCCTACATTTGACATCCCTGGACTAAAAAAATTGGAAAAGGCATCAGTCAAGTGGCCCCCTTCACCACTCTTCCTCTGACAAACAACAGCCTCAGAAGCACCTGTGTCATCACTTGGTAATCTACCAGTGCCTGGAAAGGTGTTACACAAGTGTCGCTTTATAGCATCCTCAAGTTGTTTCATCCTGTGCTCCCTCTGTGAGGGTAGGATGAGCTCTGCAACCTTACCCTTGTATCGTGTATCAAGAAGGGTTGCCAACCAGTAATGATCCCTCTCCTTGATAGCAAGAATCCTAGGGTCCGTTAGAAGGCTTTGCAGGCTCTGTGAGCCCATGATTGGGCAAAATTTCTTGCACCTGTCTTGCACCTGACCTGTGGTAAGGTGCAAGGCTGTAGCCAATTACAAGCTTCAGCTTCAGTGGAAAAGTGCATTGTGGGCCATTGTGGTGCATTGTGGGCTAACACGCGGCGAACACGTGGAAATGTTCGCTGTTCGCCGAACGGCCAATGTTCGAATCGAACTCATGTACAAATCGAACTGCCAGCCCATCCCTAGTCCTGGTGTCTCTTTAATGGAAAGTGACCTTCCTGGGAGATGGTTGGCCGGCTTAATAAGTCACAAAGTGCCAAAATCAAATGGTCACACGTCGCCAACTTGTCCCGTTAGTGGAAAATATATATTTTGGTCTTTAGTGACACCTGTTAGTGGCAAAAATGGTTACTGTTACGATTATTCCCCCAAATATCTATATATAGGCGCCACTAAAGACCAACATATCCTTTTGTCTCATATTAGCTCTGAAACATGGTAGAAAGAGCATCATGGATTGAGCGAGCTTTTGCTGCTTTGGGGTTTGGATACTTTGCAATCATGTGTATTGATATATTTTATATTCGGTGTAGCAGCCCGTAAAGCTTACTAGAGGTTTTGAAATGCAGCACAAGAATGACCTGAAGAGCGCAGGTAAATCAACTACCAGATGTTAAACATATTAATCCAAGCTCTAATGATTAATATCGAGCCGCTACATTAACAACAACTATGGAATAGAGCCCAAGATATTTCATTAAGATTAATGTTAAGCGATTACATAAGAAGCAGCAGAATAAAACACGTTTCCTTAAGCAGTAATCAGCAGTGAGGACTCTGCCGAGAAATGCACCAATTGCTTCAGACAATAATTCAGAGAAACTCTGTAAAATGGACAGTAATGATGGGGTAACAGCTACAAGAAATGATTATTGTGCATCCTTCCATCTCACTCCATTATTTTCTAATTATATAAATGATTAGAGGTCACGTACCTGTGTGTATCCATATAAACTGAGGACTTGTGCCATTGGAAGTGTGGTACTAGATGTTCGCCCTCCTATAAATCCGGCAACTTTACTCCGCTCCTGGCAGGAATAGTTAGGAGCTTCCCTCTGGTTTCCAGATAATATTTGCAGAGTGTCTTTTATCGCCTTATTGGAGTCTCCACATGCATCATAAGCGTGATAACCCAAAGTGACGTTGGGTAAAATACTCGGGTTCCTGTTAATCTCATCAATAGCGAAGATGAAAGCCAATAGACTGGTGTATTCATCAGGAGAAGGGCTGGGGGGAGATACACACACACTAAGCTAAACAAGTACATTTCATTTAATTCAATTTCATAAATAAATAAAATTAAATGAAAAGAAGTGAGTTATGCAACAAATGTAACATTGTGACACACGTGTAAGAGACATCT
This sequence comes from Leptobrachium leishanense, assembly GCA_009667805.1. NCBI lineage: Eukaryota > Metazoa > Chordata > Amphibia > Anura > Megophryidae > Leptobrachium > Leptobrachium leishanense. The sequence continues at coordinate 34,683 of RXON01002958.1, forward strand.
TTAGACTATCAAAAAGAAATATCAGATGTGTCTCCTCGCTGTGTGTCTTACGTGAGAGCCCAATATTTGCGAACTGCCTGCTTTCTGAATAGCCGAATGGCCACAAACTGCACTGTACGGGGAAATTCACTGTTCGGTGCAATTTCGGGGCCAGTTCAACTCTCTTTAAATAACTCTGTTAGTTACTTTGTACTTACTTTACACACCAGGTAAATTCACACAGCCATGATCCTTGTGGTTTGTGACATCTTTTTCCATTATTGACAGAAAACATCCCTCCGATGATGATGTCTCCCTCCTGATAATATTTATATTCAAACAGACAATTGCTCATTGAAAGACGACATGCAGGGCCTGGATTCTGAGATACTGATCCTCCAGAGGACACACACAGGATGATCAGACAGAAAATCACTGCAAACACATAGTGAATCGCGTCGGACAGACACCGCTCCATCATCCCTTGTCCTTTTCTGTCCTGTGACTAGCAGCAGCTGGAAGGCGTCCGTTGTGTCTATGAGCAGAGCTCTCTGTATGAGCTGTATTTAAGCATCTTCTCCAGCTGGATCGAGTAAAAATACATCATGTTCTCTGTTGACACATTCAGGTTTTTTTCTCGATGAGCGAATGTAAATCCCAAAGCAGAATAAGTTCTAGTGAATCATCCTTCAAACATAGCACCTGCTAAATGTGTCCAGGATGAATTCTACTATTTGTTCTTGATAAAGTTTACAGATTAAATGTGATGGACACAAATCATATAGGACTCTATTCCCTAGCGGACTCTTACTTAGCGTCTGGGTGTGTAAGCGTTACCGCTAGGATAAGTGACTTTAATGCATGTCCCCCATATTACATCCCTAACAATCAACCCGTGAGAAATCACTTAACGCATCGGAGGTTGTGCGAGCTTGCTGTACTTTGCGCCTCTAATGCTTAATGTGGGTAGAGAAAGCGATCTGTAGCGCATCGATAAGTAATTATTACAACGTGCTGACGCCACTAACTGCCGGGATGCGATGTTGAACATTTTATCTACTCCTCAAGGCAGGAGATAATTCCAAACTTGAGGAACCTGGCCAAGCGCAAAATACCCAGCCTTTAAAAAGGAAGGCAGCACAGCACATGTTCTATTGGCCTCATACACCAGAGTTATTATACAATGGATGTAGTCAGCCACGTCAGAATTATCGACGCTGCTTTCTTGCTTGTATGCCGTTACATACACAGAAACCATGTCTGATGCCAGCTGGAGCTAGAGAGGGCACGTACAGTCCCATAGGCATCTTGTGGGCAAAAGACGAGATTCACGTTGGAGAATGTGATGCAGAGTGTCACTTTTTGTACAGACTAAGTCCGATCAGGACTTGAGGTCTGGCTCAGGCTTATCTGTGCCAAGGATGACAAAGCTGCTGTGCTTTTTAAGGTTCCTTGCTACTGGGACCTTTCAGCACCCCCCATCTGAGCTAGGCGTTTCAGCCAGAGCACCTTCTCCAAAATGTTCCACCACTTCCTCATAGCAATGAGGGGAAACTGCCACCAGTATGTTGGATATCCTACCTCCCCCAAGGGATGGTGTAGTTTGAAACAGGGGTTTTATGCATTTGGATGGATTCCCAATGTCTTGGAGGCAATCGATTGTAACCACCTAGAGATCTGTGCCCCATGGAAGAATCATGTGGTTTACATCAATCTCATTCACTTCCATTTCATCAATGTGCAAATGGTTTGTGATGCCAACATGCACATCATGAATCTGTTTGCAGCGGTTCCTGGTAGTGCCCATGGCTCATATTCTGCAGAACTGCTCCGTGGCACGTGACTTCCAGTACAGGATGTTCCCTGAACAATAGCTTCTTGGTGGGTATACATATCTTATGTACCAGGTATTAGATGGTTCAGGATACCGTCTCAGGCCATGGTTGATGACCCCCATTAGGAGGCCTGAAGGACTGGATCACGAGGCCTACTATGATGCACACCAGAAGACAAGGAGTGTGAATGAGAAGACCCACTGTCTAGCCATGTCTGGCAGTGCCCTGCAGTACCAACACCTGAAAGCCATCTTAATTGTCCTGGCATGTGGCATGCTGCACAACTGTTATGGACAAGAATATGTATCTGCTTTAATAATATTCAAAGGCCTAGAAAAATGCTCATTTAAGTTTAATATGTCTTTAAAAGATGATTAATACAATTGTCTTTTTAGAGAGAATCAAAATGTATCTTGCGTAACTCCGCTGTTTCGAAAGAATAAGCTAACCACAAAGTCATGAGGAATTTATTTCGGTATTAAGCCGGGTGTCGGCCATCCTGCATCCTGCATCCTAGAACAGAACAGAACATCCACACACCCATGATGGAGAAAAACGGCTGACACTTGTCAATGATGCATGATACCTTGACCTTTAGAAATAGCTGATATTTGATTTTTATATAGTTAATAAAATAATCTGTATGTACACAATTTTATGTTGAAGTTGACCAAAATGTTAAGTTGACTCCCACTCGCTTACTCACCAAACGGCTATAAAACATGTATCGAAATCTAATAAAAGATCAGAGAGATCACTGGTTTCGTCCAGAGAAGCTGCATAGACCCATTCATTGTCTGTGTGATTTCTTTAAGCGCGCACCATAACTTACCTGATTTCTCCACCGATTAGAACAGAGACTGGCATCCGAAGAATGAATTCTTATACATCACAATTTGACACCTGCAACGTGGGGCCCTGGGTTAAACGTCTTTGCCATCGTGCCACCACCAAGGATTTCCTGGCGGGACCACACCAGAACCAGAGCCTGATCAACTTCGGAACCTCGCAGGTAAGATACCTTTTGATATCTTGCAGGTGATGTGTTCTGGTTTGTGATCCTACCCCCGCGAAACCCCAGTGTGACACTTGGGAAAGGCATCAAAAGTGGGGTTTATTTAACTTTGCCCAGGTGCCCGTTATACTGACCCACGAATCGCATGCCAGTTGTCTGATTGTTTGTACGTCTGTTCACGATTCTTTGTATTGATAGCATATTTTCTGATAAAGCATTGTGGTTTGGTTGTTAATCAGAGAGATTATCGTGATCATGTGGTAACAAGTGGGGTGTCCCTGGTTAGCTATCTCCAGGCGATAACAGGTAATGTGATGTAATAGACGCATACCTGGTAGGACTTTCCTAACAGTAAGAGGTGAACACAAGCTTGGTAGTAGGACGCAATATATCTCTGATTGAAGTATTATTTGATTGACAGTCAGAGGGGATTTTGTGAGTACCGGTATATAGATGATGCATTAGGCATATCTAGTAGTAACTCACAAGAATATATATATCTAGTAGGAACAGGTGACGCGGTAAAGGAAGCACCTGTAGGATATATATGCTGCGGTAAAACAGGTATTAATTACACCTGCTAACAGACTCCTATATTTTGAATATAGGGGAGGACAAGACGCTTTATTGTCATGGTTAAAATAGGACACGATAGATATAGGTCTATCCTCGTTTCTGACTGTTGATAAACTACGTGAATGTGAAATTGATCAGGAAAAGAGCTAACGATCAAAGAATGGGTAATGAACAGAGTAGCCATGCTGGATTATGGAATGTAGACCCCATGTAAGTTAGTTGAGGAAAGAACAGTTAAACGGAATGTGATGAAACTTCTTGGTAGAAAGCAGAGGAATGGGGAAGTCTATTGAAGAATAAAAAAGGAATGTTGATAGATAATGGATTATGGAATGTAGCAGAAGCATGGTATAGAGTTGCAAAGGAGATTGAGAAAGAGGGGTGGATAGAAACAGTGGAAAAGAAGAAGGGAAAAACTAATTACTTTTATCTCACCCCAAGTTCTGAACCTCCTTCCTATGGTGAGGTATCCAAAAAGAAAATAATAAACCCAACCCAAACGACTACTGCCCACAAACAGCCAACAGGTCTCTACCCTGTCTTACGCATCGATGGGTTGTACTACACCCCTCGTCCTGTCATGTCCTCATTAACAGCCACAAGCAAGGTACCGACAATATCCCCTATTATGCCTCATTTGCCCAATTTAGACACCACCTACCCTTCCCACCAAAACACCCAGGAAATACCCCCTATGCCCAAGAATAATGTCACCTGCACTCTCCCAGCTGCCCGAATACCGGGACCATCCCATAACAGTCCCCGACTGGGAGATTTTTCTCCCTCTGACGTCCCCATTATGTATGTCACCTTTACACCATCCCAAGCCTCCTCCCTAGTAGGCACATTACCTGACCCAGAAAAAACAACCTATGCCCTTTTATAGACACATAGTTCAGATTCAGAAGACTTATTCTGCAGCATGGAGAGATCTTTTAAGTTTGTGTGAAATAAAAGCAGGCGATGGGTATTGGTCCATAATGGAAAAGGGATTTACTTCTGCATGCTTAGTTTCTGATGTCTCATACCAGTCAGGTATAGAATTTTGTGAACAACTTAGAGAGTGGGCAAAGGACAGATTAGCTGACCAAGCAACTACTATAAATGTAATATATATATGTGTGTATAGTGTGTGTATTTGTATATATAGATGTATACAGTATGTGTATGTATATAAAGTATGAGATGAAAAAGATATAAATTTAATCGGCAGTTGGACAGGGACGCCTGTTCCGACTCGTGTAAATGGATACAAAATATGATGAATTTTTATAAGTGGGATGAAAGTTATTTTAAACTAGAATCTGATAATCTATAGGAAGCGGATGATACTTTATGAGTCAATGTGAGAAGAGGTTAGGAAAGCCTATCCTAGATATGGCAACTACAGGTTGCTTTCCAGTAGAGAGCATTAAGAAGGACATGTAGGTGAATAGTATGTATGTATGTATGTCAGAGATGTAAAGCATGGTAAGCAAAGACCAAAAGCAAAGTAGACAGATGAGACCTGACACCTGCTTTGTTTGTGACATGATTCCATTGTTAGGTGCTTGCCCAGAGAATCTTCGTTGTTTACTGTTGTAGTGTATATGTGAAGTACAAGACGTACGTATGCGGAATTATTATTCTTGTAGATAGAAACGTTTGTCTATATTAATGGAGGGATTTTTTGATAACGCCGTATTATTTATTATTATTATTCTTTATTTATAAAGCGCCAGCATATTCCGCAGCACTGTACAATAGGCACAGTATAGACAGGATTACAATACATTGAACAACATTTGACAAACAGTACAGGAGGAGATGAGGGCCCTATTCCTGTAGGAACTCACAATCTGGGAGGGTTGGGGTTGGAAACAGGAGGAGAGGACTGTAAGGTGAGAGTGATTGATGGTTGCGTCAGTGAGTTGGGTGGTAGGCTTCCCTAAATAGGAATGTTTTAAGGGAGCGTTTCAAGGAAGAGAAGTTAGGGGAAAGTCTGACAGTACGAGGGAGAGCGTTCCAGAGAATGGGGGCTGCGCTTGAGAAATCCTGCAGTCTATCATGGGAAGAGGTGATGCGGGGAGAAGCTAGGCGCAGGTCACTGTTTGACCTTAGGGAGCGGGCTGGGGTGTATTTGGTGATTAGTGAGGACAGGTAGTGGGGAGCTGAGTTAGTGAGGGTTTTGTAGGTAAGGATAAGGATTTTGAACTTAATTCTGCAGTGGATGGGGAGCCCTAATGTTTTATTATTTTAGTAAAAAATAGTTTTATACAAAACATTCTCGGGATAGAGAGGCTACGCATTCTATCAGTATTGCTCTGCAGGACAGAGTGCTACGGAGCTTGGTAGAGTTAAGTGTTCAGAAAAGGGAAAAAAAAAAGTGAGCTTAAAATATCCCGTATTATGTTTTTTTATGTAAAAAAAAAAGGGAAGCAGGACGCAGACCAGAAAGTGAAACTAGAAAGATTAAATTGGTTCCTCTTTTTTTTATTGAAAGAATATCATATTACAATGAGTTTACATTGTCATAGATTATAAGCGATGACAGATAACATTTGTATATATAAGAAAAGCAATAATATTCCGAATAGTAACAGAAATTACATATCATAGTATTAGATTTGGGTGATTCTTCATTCCAAAAAAATTTCAAATGCTGTATGTTGTAATAAGAAGAGCCCCATTCCAACCAGAGTTAGTGATCCAGCCACTTTGTAGGTGACGGTAAATGGTGTCAATTTAGGATCGCTGTGAGAGATAATGAGTGGAGAGATGAGAAGAGCTCAAGTGAGTCTAAGAATTAATAGATAGTAGAGAGAGGAGGAAGAAAGAGACGGAGAAGGGGGAGGTAAGAGAGAGAAGGAGAGGATAAGAAGAAGAGAAAAAGAGAGAGAAGGAAAAAAAAATGGAGTATCTGGGGAGTCCCAAGCACAGAGGGGGGTGCCACCGTCTGTCTTCGATTTACTTAGTTTTAAGATGACTCCAACCATTGCCGGAAAGCCGCCGAAGATATGAAGGCATCCCAATGAAACCAAGTTGCGTTATAAACCGTAGCCCATTGTTCTGCGGTCACGGCGGACATTTCATGGGAGTGAATGAGTTTGACCCTTGCAACCAGAGCCCTGGCTGAGGGAGTAGTGGGAGAATTCCAGTGGATAGGTATGAGAAAGCGGGCCGCCAACAGAATCTTTAAAAGCACTGATTTCTTCAATTGTTTCATGAGCATTGCTAATTGGCCCAGTAGGAAGATCTTGGGATCCAGGTCCAGATCTACATCAGTAGTGTGGAAGATCAATGATTTGGTGGCTCTCCAAAATGGAGTAATAAGGGGGCACCTACACCAAATGTGTAGGTATGTCCCCGGTTCCTGGTTACAGCGCCAGCAATCTGTCGTGTGGGCATGACTGATGCGAGCCAGCCATACTGGTGTGGTATACCACATGGTCAAGATCTTATATGACGTTTCCTTCAATTTGGTGATGGGGTGCTCCAGTGTAGGAGGTCCAAAGCCTTGGACCAGTGAGTCTCGGGGATAATCGTATTAAGCAGTGCATCCCATTTTTCCACATACGTCGGCAGATCTGTATCTGAGGATTGGAGTTGATGGTATAAGGTTGAGAGGCTGTGTGATAGGACTAGCCCCATGTCGCAGAATTTTTCGAATGGAGTCAGAGGTCTCGTTAGTGAAGTGCCATTAGGGAGCGACTTCAAGAAATGTTGAATCTGCTGGTAATTGAGGCTGTCTAAAAAAATCAGTGGTGCTCCTTCCGCTGAGAGGGGTATTCGTTTGAACTGTCCATCTGCCAACACATGCTTGGCTAGTAGCCCTGTATGTGTGGTAAACCGTTCCCGTAATTGAGATCGAACTCCACCCGGCAACCCCGGGTTATGGGAGAGTGGGAGTAGTGGTGAGGGGAACGTGGCAAGTGTGTAGCGTATCCGAAGACGATGCCAGAGGTGAACAGTTCTGGCCAGGGTCGGCGCGGTTCTGCATGGGTGTGGTAGTTGGTTTGGGAGGAGCCACGGCCCTGCCCACAGTGGGTGTTTGCAAGTTTAGTCTCTAAATCCAGCCATTTTTTTGCAGAGGTAGGTGACATCCAGTCCAGGATTCTGGTCAGGTGTGATGCATAATAGTACAAACGAATATCAGGCAAGGCTAGACCCCCCTGAGATTTTGAGCGACACATTATTGCGAACTGCAGTCATGGTCTCGAGCCCGCCCAAATGAAATCGATGAAACATTTCCGAAATGCGCAGAGATAGTGAGTTGGAAGAGTAAGGGGGATAGTCTGTAAAAGGTATAGTATCCTGGGGAGGACATTCATTTTTAACACTCCCACTCTTCCGAACCAGGATATGTATTTGGGGGACCAGGAGGACAGGTCCTTTTGAATAGTCAGTAGCAAAGAGTCGTAATTCAATTTTGTGATACTGGGCACGTCTGCGCACAACCAAATCCCCAAATATTTCAATTTGTCTGTGCACCATCGAAAAGTAAATTGTGATGTCAAAGTGAGTTTTTCCGTTCGTGTTGCAGAGATATTCAGTATCTCTGATTTTTCTTCATTGATGACCAAACCCGTCAGTGCCCCAAAATTATGTAATTCTCTAACCACAGCCGGCAATGAGGTCACCGGGTTAGTCAGGAGGAACATAAAGTCATCGGCATACGCCAAGACTTTGTGACAACAGACCCGCCCTTGTAATCCTTCAATCCCAGGATTAGTACGGATAGAGGCCAGTAGAGGTTCCAGAGAGAGGGCGAAGAGCAGGGGGGATAGAGGACATCCCTGCCGCGTCCCATTCAGGATGGGGAAACTCTCCGTCAGTGCTCCGTTGACCCGTACTCTAGCTGAAGGAGAGGTATAGAGTGCAGAAATCCAGGTCAAGAACCCCTTCCCTAAACCAAAGTTTTGAAGTACTCGCATCAGGTATGGCCACAAGACCCGGTCGAACGCTTTCTCCGCGTCTGTGGATAGCAAAAGAAAGGAAGCTTTATTGCGCTTAGCAAGTAGCACCACATTAATTACCCTTGAGGTAGCATCCTTCGCTTATCTTCCTGGTATAAACCCTACCTGATCCGGATTAACGAGGCATGGGAGATATTGTTGCAAGCGTGTGGCCAGTATCCTCGCCAGTAATTTAACATCCGAGTTCAGGAGTGATATTGGACGATAGCTAGATGGGAGAAGAAGGTCCTTATCTGGTTTCGGGATCAGGGAGATGACGGCCGCCTCAGTGGACGTATGAAATTTTGTATCTTCAAGAATGGAATTGAAGGTTGCCACCATGTGTGGTAGTAATTCTGTTTGAAATATTCTGAAATATTCTGCCGGTAGGCCATCTGGACCCGGGCATTTGCGTGGTTTCGAATTTTTGAGGGCCTCGACAAGTTCTACCATTTGTATGGGTGAACCCAAGTCCGTCGCCTCTGTGTTTGTCAAACGTAGAAGATTTTTATTGGCCAGGTAAGTATTTATGTCGTCTTGATTAGGGATGAGCCGAACACCCCCCAAGTTCGGTTCGGGCCCGGACCCGAACTTCCCATTTGTTCGAGTCCGAACCTGAACCCGAACCCGAACCCCCATGCAAGTCAATGGGGCTGAAAATTCGGTTCTTTAGAGTGCCCTCCAAGAGGGCATATATGCTAGATATTTGCCATAAAAGGTGTATGGGGGTCCGGGTAGTGCCCTGGGGGACAGGAAACAAGGACAAAAAGTAAAAAAAAAAAACGTTTTTAAAGGGACAGTGAGTTTTCCATGAAATAAGGGTTAAAAATAAAAACGAAAAATTCCTTCAAATATCGTGCCTAGGAGGTCCCCATAACCTGCCCGTGAAGTGGCGGATTTCTAGGCTGTATAGAAATATGTAAAAACCAAAAAATGACATTTCAAATGACGATAAATGCTTTTCCTTTAATCTATCCATAAACAACTGGTTGGGGCGGCAGCCTGTATGAAAAGAGGAGACATTTTCGGATACGCAGAAAAAGTTTACTGATTTTTTGGCGGTGAAAAGCAGGAGAATGGAAAATTCTAGACCAAATAGCCGATTTGGAAAGTGAGATAAATGGGAGAATTTTTCTGGTTTGGTTATTTTGACCTAGAATTTTCCATTCTCCAGTCATTCTCCTGAGTTTCATCTTTCTCTGAATAACCCTGTCAGGGTTATTCAGAGAGCGGTGAAGAGCAGGAGAATGACTGGAGAATGGAAAATTCTAGGTCAAAATAACCAAACCAGAAAAATTCTCCCATTTAGGCTAGGGTCAGACTAGTGAATTTTTAACGTGCTTTTAGGCGCACTTAATCACGGCCGCACTAGCAGCAAATGACGGGCAATGACGGCCAATATATATAGTACGGTCGCACGAAAGTCCGGCTGCGCAAGGCAAGTGGAAAATGAACGCATTTTTTCAAGAACGCAGAACCGCTAGTACGGACGTACAGAGTGCGCTGCGTCCACTAGCGGCGTGTGTGCGTGATTTGGAGACGTCAGACCCTGCTCATGTCCGGCCAACATAACGTCCAGACACCCAAAGTTTCCTGGTTTGGATCCGTAAAAAATTACGCGCAAAAATGCGCATCGTATGACCGTTTTCCCGCAATCCATGAAAAAGTACGGCAATGCGTTCGGACGCACTTTTTGACGGTCGCTGAGAAAAATGCGTCAGTCTGACCCTAGCCTTATCTCACTTTCCAAATCGGCTATTTGGTCCAGATTGTTCTCTTTTCCTGCCATTCTCCTGGTTTTCACCTTTCTCTGAAAAACCCTGAGAGAGAGGTGAAAGCGAGGAGAACTGGCAAGAGAAGAGAACAATCTAGACCAAATAGCCGATTTGGAAAGTGAGATAAATGGGAGAATTTTTCTGGTTTGGCTATTTTGACCTAGAATTTTCCATTCTCCAGTCATTCTCCTGAGTTTCACCTTTCTCTGAATAACCCTGTCAGGGTTATTCAGAGAGCGGTGAAGAGCAGGAGAATGACTGGAGAATGGAAAATTCTAGGTCAAAATAGCCAAACCAGAAAAATTCTCCCATTTAGGCTAGGGTCAGACTAGCGAATTTTTAACATGCGTTTAGGTGCACTTAATCATAGCCGCACTAGCAGCAAATGACGGGCAATCACGGCCAATATACGAAGTACGGTCGCACGAAAGTCCGGCTGCGCAACGCAAGTGGAAAATGAACGCATTTTTTCAAGAACGCAGAACCGCTAGTACGGACGTACAGAGTGCGCTGCGTCCACTAGCGGCGTGTGTGCGTGATTTGGAGACGTCAGACCCTGCTCATGTCTTATCTCACTTTCCAAATCGGCTATTTGGTCCAGATTGTTCTCTTTTCCTGCCATTCTCCTGGTTTTCACCTTTCTCTGAACAACCCCGAGAGAGAGGTGAAAGCCAGGAGAACTGGCAGGAGAAGAGAACAATCTAGACCAAATAGCCAATTTGGAAAGTGAGTTAAATTGGAGAATTTTTCTGGTTTGGCTATTTTGACCTAGAATTTTCACTTCTCCAGTTATTCTCCTGCTTTTCACCGCTCTCTGAATAACCCTGTGAATGTTTAATCCCGAGGTGAAAAATGACATTGCTTTAGATTTTTTTCAAACACCAGTTACTAACTTGGCTGCTATGGACGCGCTCAGCGCGTCCAGCCAAGTGGTTCTCCTGTGCTATGGACGCGCTGAGCGCGTCCATACACAGGAGGCAGCAATCCGCCGGATTCCGGCAGATTGCTGCGCCCCCTGGTGCGGGCTGACATCTTGGATGTCAGCCCAGCACTCCGGGACCCCAGCGGAGCAATTAGATGTCATTGCGGCGGCGCAATGACATCTAATTCAGGCACCCCCCCACATGTGCGGAGGAAGCGCCTGAAAGGGAGGGGGAGGTCCTTTGGACCTCTCTCCCTCCCGATCGCCGGGGGGCAGAGGGTTAATCCAGGCACCGTTTGGAAGGGCACAGCCTGCCCTTCCAAACGGTGGCTGTGATTAAACCCTGGGGAGCCAGATCACGAATCGGCGCTGAAAAGCGCCGGATCGTGATCCTCTCCTGGAGCTTGCCCACATCTTGGATGTCGGCCAAGCCTCCAGGAACTCCCCCTGAGGACTGGCCTCATCATGCATAGCACGATGACGCCAGTCCTGGAGTTAATCCCTAGCTGCCACCATTGGTGGAGATAGGGGGTTCCAACGAACCCCCTATCTCCCGATCTGTTTGAGCTAGGGGTTAATGTTTAATATCGTTGGATCAGCCAGAGCATGGTCTTTCCAAGGATACTAAACATGAGCATGAAAAATGTTTTTTTAAAAAAATAAAAAATAAAAATAAAAAAATAAAAATATTTTTTAAAAAAATTCTAAAAAAAAATAAACAAGTTTTTTTGTTTGTTTTTGTTTTGTTAATGCAGCAATATTGTTCCCATTTCATTTATAATGTGAACAATAATGCTGCACTAACGATTTTTGTATGCGGTGCGTTTGTTAAAAAAAGCGAAATTTTCCCCCTAAAAAAAATGTAACGACACCCCATTTCTAATTTTTTTAACAAGCGCACCCCATACAAAATATAACCGCAAACAATCGCATGTTAAAATGTGAAAAAAAACACTTTACACATAATAAATTATTGAAAATTCTAATTTTATTGCATTTTTTGTTATAATATACAGACATGACATAACGTATACATATAATAATGACATATTATGAATCTGCCAAGTCTGCCGGAAAGAGCGATATATAATATGTCTGGGTCATATATCAAAATATTTCTACAAAACGCGGTTAAACATGATGAGCGAAAGCGGTAAAAATGACCTTAGCACAGAGGTGTGAAAAGCCTCAGCAGCGAAAGGGTTAAATGCAGCATATTAGGATGTTTTAGGAGGGAAATTAATTCTCAAATCTCAATCAGAAACAGACACCACCATCACTATATTTTACAATGTATCAAATTGATTACCAGACTAAAAACACCTGGTGTTATGCCCGTTTGTGAACAGAGGTCATTTAGAGTTGATAATCTTTCCACGCACACATTAGTTTTTAATTCAATATCTAATAAACCGTTGCTTATAATATTCTGCAGTAAAGAGTCTCTTTATTTCTAGATTTTTTAGTATTTTTTTAAGCATTTTCTATACTTTTTTCAAATTTCTTTTATTTTTTGAACTGAACCGAACACGCCCAAAAAGTTCGGAATTCGCAAACTTTCGAACTGCCAAAGTTCGGGTCGAACTCCGAACCGTCCAAACCCGAACAGCTCATCCCTAGTCTTGATTAAGATCAGAAAAATGAGTGTCCTGGATGGAATATAGGGAGCTAAAATATGTTCGAAAACTGTCCGCTACGAGATCGGGGTTTGAGGTCACTGTCGTCGGAGAAAGGCGAATGCGTGGGATATATGATCTCGTACATCTGGTTTTAAGTATTTGAGCCAAGAGGCATCCCGGCTTGTTCTCATTGAGAGCAAAAAAGGAATTAGTCTTGAGGGTCATGAACTGGAGATCTGCCGACAGGTGGTTCATGAGGGAGGTTCTAGACTGTAGTAGTTGTTGATATAGACCAGGGTCTCCGGATTCTGCATGTAGAGCTTCCAAACGACGCACTTCAGTAAACAGTTCGGCCTGCTGGGTTCGTCAAAGTTTCTTAGCCGCCGTCCCTTTACTGATGAGAAGGCCTCTGACCTCTGCCTTATGAGCCTCCCAGACTGTTGGAACAGAGACATCCTCAGTCAGATTGTCCTGGAAATAACCAGTCAGTAATTGGTGGGTACTAGCTAGAACCTCCAAATCAGCAATAGTGTGAGGTTAAGTCTCCATGTACGCACAGTGGAGAAAGGATGCCCACCGAGACTGGGGAGTGGTCCGGCCAAGTTTTAGTGTGTATATCTGAAGAACGTACTATGTCAAAGGAGTATTGTGGGATGAAAATGTAATCAATTCTGGAGTATCGGGAGTGCACTGTTGAGAAATACGAATATTCCTTTCCCCCTCCATGGAGTGCTCTCCAAACGTCAATCAGTTGGTAAGAATCTAGGACTCGCCTCATTCTACTAGCTATGGTAGGTGGTAGTGATGAAGTCCCTGTGGAGGTATCGAATTGTGGGTCCAGTGCCACATTAAAATCCCCCGCTAGTACTAGAGTGCCCTCTCGGAATGCAGAAAGCTCACGTAAAATAGTAGAGAGACTACGGTGTTGTGCTTTATTTGGGAGGTAGATGGATGCAAATGTGTACAAAGCGCCTCCAATCGTACCCTTGATAAATAGAAAACGACCATTCTGGTTCTGCTGAACTCCCTCCTCCTTGAAGGGGACCTCTCTAGCTAGCAGGATCGCAACCCCGCGGGATTTACCTCCCTCGAAGTTGCTAAAATAACCGGTCGGGAAGAAACGATCACATAGAGTAGGGGACGAATCTCCCCGGAAATGTGTCTCCTGTAAAAAGGCCACCACTGTCCTCTGTGCCCGGAGCTCCCGTAAGATTTTCGTCCTCTTCTGAGGCGTGTTCAGGCCACGCACATTATATGAGAATAGCTTTAGTGATCCTGAGGTGTACATGTTCTCAACAAGTGTAACAGTCGCCTATGCTTGGGAGGAAAGGGAGGGGGCCATAATAAGAGTATAGAAAAAATTAAAATAAAAGTTTAGCAAAAAGGGAGGGAAGAAGAAGAGTTAGTAGAGAGAGAGACAGAGAAAGAAAAAATAGAGAAAGCTCCAGAGAAAGAAAGAACTGGCCAAGGAGGCTTACAATGTAGTAAGAGAGATCAGGGCCAAGGCAGTCCAAAGACCACCTCTCGCTGCTCTCCTAGGAAATCTACACCTATCCTCTCGAGGGTGTGGCTCAACTTTCCAAAGAAGACTAAACAAGTAACTGGATCACAAGAACAAAGTTAATCCAAAAAGAAGAAGCAAAAGGCGGACCTTGCCCAGAATATCAGCAGGATTCTTCGACCGTGAGGGGCGTTGCGGTTACGGACAACCCAAAAGCAACGATGATGGACATCACAATAGATCTTTCAGTTCAGCAGCTAAAAGTCACATTAATCCCGCGAGTAGTAATGGAAAAACGAAAGTCATGAGGACGAACTGTAAGCCGTTTATGTATGCAAGGACCAGTGGCATACCTTTCCGTTATCTATATATATATACATATATATATATATACATGTATATATGTCTATTTATTTTTATGTTTTAAATTTTTTTTTCCCCCCTTCCCCCCGAATGATCTAATGTCCCCCCTTACATACATATTAGCAATTCATAAACAATTAGTTCCCCTTTAGTTCGATTCTAAGACCTATGACCTTAGCATGTGTTATGTGAGAGTATAATATATACATAGGTTTTTTGTTTTTTTTTTCCGTTTCCCCCTTTATCTGTTTTCCCTCCCCCGAGTAAGCCAATGCCCCCTCATTTTTTTGTCCCTATTTTCTACAATATATAGATATTTATTTATGTATTTTTTTTTTTTTTTTTTTTTCTTCCCCTCCCCCTCCTCCAAGTGAACTAATATCCCCCTTTATATACTACTAGGTGTAAAGCCTGCCCAGAGGGCAGTCTATTGATAAGTGTGGTGCGTTGTGCTTGGTTCGGTGCCATTTATTGTGCTGTGTTTGGCTCTGTGCTCGGCTCTGTGCCATTTATTCTGTTGTGCTTGGCTCTGTGCCGTCTATTGTACTGTGCTCGGCTCTGTGCCGTTTATTCTGTTGTGCTCGGCTCTGTGCCGTCTATTGTACTGTGCTCGGCTCTGTGGAGTTTATTGTGCTCGGCTCTGTGGCGTTTATTCTGTTGTGCTCGGCTCTGTGCTGGGCTCTGCACATCGGCTCTGTGCTCTGCTCCGTGCCGTATATTGTGCTCTGCTTTTTATTGTGCTCTGCGCCATTTATTGTGTTGTGCTTGGTTCTGTGCTTGGTGCGTTTATTGTGCTGTGATTGGCTGTGCCGTTTATTGTGCTGTGCTCTGTGCCGTATATTGTGCTGTGCTCGGCGCTGTGCCGTTTATTGTGCTTGGCTCTGTGGCGTCTATCGTGCTTGGCTCTGTGGCGTTTATTGTGCTCGGCTCTGTGGCGTTTATTGTGCTCGGCTCTGTGGCGTTATTGTGCTCGGCTCTGTGGCGTTTATTGTGCTCGGCTCTGTGGCGTTTATTCTGTTGTGCTCGGCTCTGTGCCGTCTATTGTACTGTGCTCGGCTCTGTGGCGTTTATTGTGCTTGGCTCTGTGGCGTTTATCTGTTTTGCTCGCTCTGTGCTGGGCTCTGCACATCGGCTCTGTGCTCTGCTCCGCTCCGTGCCGTATATTGTGCTCTGCTTTTTATTGTGCTCTGCGCCGTTTATTGTGTTGTGCTTGGTTCTGTGCTCGGCGCCGTTTATTGTGCTGTGCTTTGTGCCGTTTATTGTGCTGTGCTTGGCTCTGTGGCGTTTATTGTGCTCGGCTCTGTGGCGTTTATTGTGCTCGGCTCTGTGGCGTTTATTGTGCTCGGCTCTGTGCCTTTAATGGGTTGTGCTCTGCTCTGTGCCATCTATTGTGCTCTGCTTGGCCCTCTGCTCTTTGCTCTGCACTCGGCTGTGTTCAGGTACTGGGCTCAGGCGCTGGGCTCTGCACTCAGGCGCTGGGCTCAGGTGCTGGGCTCAGGCGCTGGGCTCAGGCGCTGGGCTCTGCGCTCATGCGCTGGGCTCTGCGCTCATGCGCTGGGCTCTGCGCTGGGCTCTGCGCTCAGGCGCTGGGCTCAGGCGCTGGGCTCTGCGCTCAGGTGCTGGGCTCAGGCGCTGCGCTCAGGCGCTGGGCTCTGCGCTCAGGCGCTGGGCTCAGGCGCTGGGCTCTGCGCTCAGGCGCTGGGCTCAGGCGCTGGGCTCTGCGCTCAGGCACTGGGCTCAGGCGCTTGGCTCTGCACTCAGGCGCTGGGCTCAGGCGCTGGGCTCTGCGCTCAGGCGCTGGGCTCAGGCGCTGGGCTCTGCGCTCAGGCGCTCGGCTCAGGCGCTGGGCTCTGCGCTCAGGCGCTCGGCTCAGGTGCTGGGCTCTGCGCTGGGCTCTGCGCTCAGGCGCTGGGCTCTGCGCTGGGCTCTGCGCTCAGGCGCTCGGCTCAGGCGCTCGGCTCAGGCGCTCAGGCGCTGGGCTCAGGCGCTGGGCTCTGGTGCTGGGCTCAGGTGCTGGGCTCAGGCGCTGGGCTCTGCGCTCAGGCGCTGGGCTCAGGCGCGTGGCAACCTCCGTAACAGGCTGTTGCGGTTGGATGCGCGCGCGCCACCTGCCGCAGCACGCCCAAAGCGTCCAACGGAGGTTGGATGCGCGCGCAGCAAACCTCCGTAGGACGCTTTTGGGCGTGCTGCGGTGGTGGCGCGCGCGCACCCGGCTGCGCGCACATCCACCGCCACAGCACCCCGTGGGCTGCGCGCATGCGCAGTCCATATATATATATATATATACACACACACACACTGTAACCCCATGTGGAA